>CAXIIO010000867.1:0-224529 GCA_964028335.1 Altica lythri | reverse complement strand
TGTTGAATATATTATCAAAGTGTCATATCGATTACTTACTTGTATTTTTCGTTAAGTAAACTTACGTTTGTTTAAAAAATGGATGGAGAAATTGTAACAGTCACAGTTGATGGATTAGCAATCCGATGTAGTGTGAAAGAGATACCTGGCGATGGAGCGTGTTTACTTTCATCTCTGTCTTATTGGCTTTATGGAAGGAGGTTACTAAAACGCGCTATTGTTGTTTTTTATCACAAGTACATACACAAATAACACAGAAATTACTATATCTTACAGATAATTAAGTCCAATGTAGAACTGTCACAGATTAATATTATAAGATAGACATAATCGGTGTTGTTTGATTTATTATTATCGAAATCTGTTCAGTGGTTGCAGCATGATTGATTGACAAACATAAAATTTTTAATAAAAAAAAAATATTAATAAAAGTGTTAGGCCAGACTTATTTTACTAAGGATATACCTACAGAATGTTTAAAATTAAATTTTTATATTGTAACCTCTTTTTTCTCAAGATGTTAAAAGGCTCGTTTTATCGAGGTTAACAAATGCGAACGGCACTCAGGGGGTAGGAGGAGAGCGAGCGTGGATTCGAACGAGCTCGATGATATCTTAATAGCCAGATTTAAGGGGATATATTTACTAGGAAAAGAAAAGATATAAGAATTTAAAAGGGGACTAAAGAGAAAATGAGAGAAATGATGGAAAAAGGGGAGGTAAATGGGCGCCACTTATTTTTTTATCATAAGGATGGGGAAATATAAGAAACCCAGATGGAAAAAATATTAAATATAGATGTTGGATAAAATGATTTATCTGATGTTGTAGATAAAGTTAAAATAAGAAAGATATAAGGGACATAAGATAAGATGCGGTAAAATTGAGTAAACCGGTAGATGTTCTGGTTAAAGTTTTAAATTAAACACTTTTATTAGAAAAACTAGAAAGAGAAAGTTATACTTACTTTTTGTTCTTACTTATCACAACAGCTCTATATATTTTAATCAGTTCAAAAGCTAAGATTTATGAGTGAAATACGTCTCATTCGTGTTGCTAATGAGATTAGATCAGAATAACTTACACCAGGTCAGAAAATAAAACATATAAATAAACAATAAACAATATTTATTACTGTGTGTAGTAATAAGTCAAACAGATGAACGAAACAAATAGACATATAAAATATCAACAAATGAAATAAGGTAAAATACAGTAAAACACATTAGTGTTTAATCACATATAGAAACAATATTACACATTCAATAACAGCTAAGTATTTTTATATTGGTATTTCTGTGTACCCATTTAAGCAGAATGTGATGTGAAAAAGAAATTGAAAAGTATCAAAATTTAATAAAAAAATAGTAAATCACTTTTAGCTTAAAAGATTTTTTACTCGAGTAAAAGATGGGGGGTACCATATAATAATTTATATTAAAACAATTAAATTAAGATAAACATTAAGAAACCAAAAATTTACCATAAAGGTGTTACAAAAATATTTAATCAGACTCTGCGCAACGCTTTCACTGATAACTGAAACATGTATGCGACGAACTGTTTCGAAATTTGCACACTTTAGGAGTCTGTCGATAAGGTACCGGGTTTTTTATAAAAACCGGTTTCACTGTGGATTTTATGAGCACTTCTTACGTTAATTACCCACACTTGGATATTATTCAGGCGGATCACAATTAAGTTTTTGTGCCAAAGAAATAAATGGTATCCCAACTTTTTCGGGTAGTTAAGAAATAGTAATTATATTAAAAGACTTACAGTTTGTTTCCTAGATAGGAGAATTAAATGGGGCCACACCCAATTTATACGGTACAGTAGAATCTAGTGATTCTTCGGTAATACAAGACAGCTTTTTCTTCAGAGAGGTTCCACACTCACTCACTGACTTTAACTTAATTAGAAACATTAAATAGTAAGTAATTCTTTGAAAATCTAAAGGAAATTTGCCGGTATTTGAATCTAGGGGTTGTACAAAATGACTTGCCAGCACAGAGACCCAAACTAGACTGAATTCTAAATCCCGGTAAAAAGTAACCCGCGTCGCTTCAAACTACCCCACTTGCGCCGCATGACCTTATTCACCAGATTTGATTGGTCGGTCTAAAAAAATCGATAGTTTTGACGGTTAAAGTCCGTTAAAGTCGAGAATTTTCTGGAAGGTAAAATGATCAGGGTCGGCTTAGGTAAGAAAAAATAATAAAAAATAAAAAAAATAAAAATCTTTTGCATAGAGTTTTTTGGACATGCTACAATATGTAAAATAGATTCATTTAATCATTTGTGAATGTCCCAATTCCACGCGAGCAAAGCCGCGGATAAAAGCTAAAGTTCATTTCAAAATGAATGATAGTAAAAATTTTATTGTATTGGAGATAAAACCCAATATAACATCATAAATCAGTGACGGAGATTTTCTAAAATAAAATATTCAGTATTTGTTTTGAAAATGTTTGGGTTTTATTTCAATTGTTGTCTTAAATTTTGTAGTCATTTTAATCAACAAATGATATCAGTATGTAATCTCTACAGGTACAAAATATTTACAATTTCAAAGATCAATATAAGTAGCGCTCAACATTCTTAGAAAGGATTAAAATTTCTAATCGGCAGAAAGTATTTTGCAGATTGTGAATCATTTAAGTTAAGATTTAAAGTTCTGTTTGTAAAGTACTGTGATTAAAACAAGCAGAATTGTTATAGTTCTGTAATAAAAAGCGATATTAATAAGTGAACTTGTGTAGTAAAAATGGCACAAACGTCTAATTTTACTCCTGTGAAATTAAAGTGTAATTTAACCGTGCCAATGAAAACTTTAGTGTTAAATGTACATGATGCTCTTGTGCATGAACATTTTACTAGTACTATCCGGAGTATAGTTTCTAAGTGTTCAGATATGACCGGAGTTGGTGAAGCAATTATTTATAGACTTTTAAAGCAACGAAAGAGTGGAAGTATTACAGAAGCACCTAAAACGTCAACATGGGGAAAACCCATTCAGATAGACGATACTATGAAACAATTGATTTAAAGAAAAGTTCATTCATTTTATTTACAAAAAAAGATTCCTACTTTGGATAAACTTTTAGTAGACATTAATGAAGACGAATCTTTGCCAAACATTAAAAAAGACAAATTGTGGAAAACTTTACGTGAATTAGGATTCATTAATGAGAGTAACAATATAAAATCTGCGCTCATAAAGAAAGAAGAAATTATTTGTTGGAGGAGGCAATATTTAAGGGAAATTCGAAAATTGAGGAAAGAAGACAAAAATAGTTTTTATTTAGATGAAACATGGATACCTAAATGAAGGGCATTTTTAGAGAAAGTTTTTTATATTTTCACCGTGTTCTTTGTCTCTGTGTCATTCCGTGGAATTTTATAATCGAATTTAAACCTATTTCCCGACTACCTAGAACTCTGAAATTTTCAGGATAGCTAAGAACTGGATGACAATGCATGTTTCAAGTGTGTTTAGGCATATACATAAATCTCGAAATTTATACTGAATTAATATGAAATATGATATAAATTGTGTATACATGTTATCATTTTGAAAGTTTTTAAAAATGTGGTTCGTAGCCTAGTTGAATAAGCGTCGAATATGAGTCAAAGTGACAGTTCTGTTATGTTATCATAATGGGATCGACTACGCGAGAGAGATTTTTTTTTTGTTCTACATGTGACAACAGTAATTATTATTTTAACTGTTAATAAAATAAACTAATTTAGAAAATTTTAAAAATTTTTTTAGACTATACTGTGGACTATGCCGTAATCTCGGTAAAGCGCTATTTGCCAAGGGAGTAATAATTTAATAATAGTAATATGACTTATAAATAACCAAAAAAAAAACTTTCTACTATAAAAAGTTGTTTTTATAAATTGTGATTATTTAAATAAAGTTTGGCAAGATAAACTAGTTACAAATGCTCGTCAAGCATTTATAGAAGGTTGGTCTACTCTACTGGCTTAAAATATCCGAATGGTAAAGGTCGCCGTTTAATTATCACTCATATAGGAGGAGATAAAGGATTTGTTAATGGAGGCTTGTTAGATTTTATTTCAAATTCTACGAAAGACTACCATGAAGAAATGACTGCTGATGTTTTTGAGGAATATTTCAGTCAAATGATAGATTTATTACCGACCAATTCTGTAATAGTCATGGACAATGCCAGTTACCATTCAAGATTAAAGGAGCCGTTACCTAACACTAAATGGAGAAAACAAGAACTCTTGGATTGGCTAATAATGAAAGAAATAGTAGTACAAAAAGAAGGTTTACTCAAAAAAGAGTTATTGCAGTTATGCAAATAACATTCACCAAAATTTAAGAAGTGTAGTGTAGATGAAATAGCAACAAAACATGGAGTTAAAGTGTTGCGATTACCACCTTATCACTGTGAACTTAACCCCATAGAATTAATCTGGGCTCAAATAAAGGGATATGTTGCGAGTTGCGAGAAATAATACAACATTTAAACTTCAAGATATTCGTCAACTATTATCTGCCTCCATATCAAAAATTTCATCTGACAATTGGCAAAAAGCTATAAGACATGTCATAGCAGAGGAAGAAAAATTCTGGAAACTCGATTTGTTAATAGAGGAAATAATAGAACCAATTATTATTTCTGTGGGAAATGAAGAAACTGATGTGATGATGCCTCTTTATCCGAAGAAGATAACTTATATATTTAGGTATGTAATTATATTTACCCACGACTCATAAGTAAATTGCGTATTTTTTAACCTATAACTCTGTCAGTAAGTGTCAAATTATTGGAGAGTTGTGTTATAGTTTCATTTACTAAACTAGTGAAGTAAGTAAATAGAAACCTGTATTATTATGTTGGTAACCTACAGTTTTCATTAAATTAAACTAACATTTGACATTTCTCAGACAGAACTGTCTGCGAAATCGGATATCTTTGACTACTTATGCCAAAATTTAAATTTTATATTTGTTGTTTTAAGTTTTATACAAAACGATTTGGTAAGTCGTGGGTAAAGCATAGTACTTCACTCGAGGAGCAAATTGCATAATTAGCTCGTTTCTTTAGCCCCTTCGCTCGCAAGCTCGCTCATGGGCCAAACACACTCGCTGTAATATGCAATTTACTCCACTCGTAAAGTAATATACTAATAATTATTACTAATTAATTTTATATGACGCTAATCACCCTAATATATTTATTATTAAATTGTAAGGAATGTCCTAAACCAATATTTAGTATTTTTATAAAAATAAATGTTTGTACTTAATATTGACATTTTAGTCTTTTTCATATTAAAGTAATTTTATGTTCTCCGTCACTAAGGCATTCAATTATTGGTTAATCGCTTAGGGATCGCTCATTTGCATTTTATGATCTATTGTATTTGAAATTTGTCGGGGTGGTCATACTAAAGTCTAGTGAAAATTCAGATATAAGAAGGTATCAATATTACATTTTTTCTGCATTGTGCAACCCTGTATGTAGACCTTTTAGATCCTATGTAAAAAGATTTGTGCTATCATTCATTTTCAAATGAACTATAGTATTATATATTATTATTATCATTATGAATGGTTATTTTAAGAGATATTTTCATTTATGAATTTTTTAATAAATACGTGTCTAATCTGATTTGTTATTGAATATTATTTCACTAAACATATTTTTCAAACACTTGGCAACCTATAGCCTTAATTATATGGTCATCGCGTATCTTCCACTCATAACAGAACGTTATCTAGTAAGGATGCAATTTCGTTGTGATATTTTTCGATACAGGTTATAATAACTTTATCGGGATGCAATTTCGAATGTTCCAATTTTCTATATATCAGTCTAATGGCTGAATAATCATACTTTTTATGAAGATGTTAATTACATAAAGACTTACGTTTTTTACAACTTGAATTCTGTTTCCTGGAATATCTTTTGATGCGTCGCTCTGAATGTAATTCTTTATCAAAATCTTGAAATTCCATTTTAAAATCCGGTAAATCACAAATAGAGTGTAATTCTTCTGTTTTAATGTCAAATTCAAGATTCACCTCATGATTAGTTTGACTTGAAATATCATTTTCACTTTTAGTAATACAAGAATTAATTGAAGAATCATCTATTGTTACGAATTGTTGAGAATTTTCGTCTTCGAATTTCGATTCTTTCTTAAACATACTACTTTTGTAGGGCTGTTCTTGAACTGAAATCAAAAATAAACAAATGTAATGGTTTAATATATAAGTAAGTTCACAGGTTTTTTTACATGATTGGGCCATGATATTTTCACAAATTTAGCTTCAATTCACTTTTTACGTCACACTGAAATTTTTAAACTATTGAATATGGAGGGTAAAAGAAAGGAGAATGATCTGAATGTATTAAAAAGAATACATCGGGAGGGAACAATCTAAGGTGGCGCCATAATAGTAGAAAGATTTTAAAAAAGTTTCAATTGTCGATTTGACAAAATCTCCTTCTCAAAAATTTTAAAAATCCCATGAGAGTATCTCAACTAATCGTTTACTAAGTATTTGTTAAATTAATGACCAAAAAGCGAAATAATGACTAAGCATTCATAGGTTAGATGTTAGAGCGTTACCGCGTAGAGGCAAAGGAGTGTTCGAGTCCTGTTGGATGCGACATTTTGTTAATTTTTCATTAATTTCATTCAATATAATCTTGTTTGTATACTTTCTAAAATTACAAAGAAAATGGTTAAAAATTTTACGAATTTTAAAGTAGAAAGTAGTTAGGTACATTTTTCCTTCATTTGTAGTGAATTTTAATAGTCCGAAAAATCTTGTGAAACAACCGACTTATTGCAATTTTTTAAATTTGTGTCTTCGCACCAATTTTAGTTGTGTGGAAAGGCTTCTTAAGAGAGTTATAAAATTTCGAAAAGTAAGCGTTTTATTAAAATTTAAAATTAGTCATATAAATGTTATCAATATAAAATCAAAACAAAAGAAATATTTCGCAACAAAAACAAAAAGTTTTTTAAAATTTTTAGAAAAATAAATATGTATATAAAATATAATTACTTGTTTCCACCTGATTGAAACAATGCAATTCGGGTCTTGTTTCGTTAACAATTTCTATTTCTTCTTCTTCTTCTTCTTGTTTAATTACAGAAATATCCATATTTCCTCTACGATTGTTCTCGCCTGAAATTAAAATTATATATAAATTTTAAAATTAATATTTCTTCGTTTTCTAGTGTACGTTTAAGTACAAAAACTTTACTTTTTGTGTATATGCACAGCTGTTGGATGTTACGATTAAATTACAATTTCTTAGGAATATGGTTAGTTATGACCATTTTTTTTTTATTTCAGGATATCCTCATAGGTATAGACCTAAATACAAATGTACCGAGAACATCTATTGGGGCAGAAGAGACAATTTATTAATTTTCAACCATAACAAGAACAATTCGAAGAACAAGGGTTCCAGATGGAGTTATTAGTATTACTGATAGCGTTTACAGAGTCCAAAATAGTGCTTTTGGTATGGTTATAAATGAAAAAATTACAGTTTCAAACTGTTAACAACATTCTCAACTTCTTTAAAACCATCTCAAACTGATTACAACAGTTTATCTAATATTATTAAAAGTTTCAGCCATAGACACAGTCTCAAAAATCATTTCAACACTCACTTAAACAGTTTCAAACTGTTTACAACATTCATAACTTCTTTAAAACTGTCTTAAAATGATTAGAACACTTTCTTTAATACCATTAACAGTTTCATCCATAGAAACAGTCTCAACAATCATTTCAACGCTCAAAAGAGTTTCAAACTGTTAACAACAATCTCAACTTCTTTAAAACTGTCTCAAAGTGATTACAACAATTTCTTTAATATCATTAACAGTTTCAGGCATTGAAACGGTCTCAAAAATCATTTCAACACTGACTTAAACAGTTTCAAACTGTTTACAACATACACAACTTCTTTAAAACTGTCTCAAAATGATTAGAACACTTTCTTTAATATCATTAACAGTTTTAGCCATAGAAACAGTCTCAAAAATGATTTCAACACAAACTTAAACAGTTTCAAACTGTTTACAACATTCTCAACTTCTTTAAAACTGTCTCAAAATAATTAAACGAGTAATTAAAACACTTTCTTTAATATCATTAACAAGTTTAGGCATAGAAATATTCTCAAAAATCATTTCAACATTCACTGAAACAGTTTTAAACCGTTTACAACATTCTCAACATCTTCAAAACGGTCTAAAAGTGATTACAACAATTTCTTTAATATCATTAACACATTCAGCCGTAGAAACAATCTTAAAAATCATCTCAACAGTCAAACAGTTTCAAACCGTATACAACATTCTCAACTTCTTCAAAACTGTCTCAAAATTATTACAACAGTTTCTTTATTATAATAAACAGTTTCAGATACAGAAACAGTTTCTAATAATAATTTTAACACTCACTAAAACAGTTTCAAACCGGTTGCAACATTCTCAGCTTCTTTGAAACACTCTCAAAATGATTACAACACTTTCTTTAGTATCATTAACAGTTTTAGATATAGAAACAGTTTCTAATAATCATTTCAACACTCACTAAAACAGTTTTAAACCGTTTGCAACATTCTCAGCTTCTTTGAAACTCACTCAAAATGATTACAACAGTTTCTTTAATATCATTAACAGTTTCAGATATAGAAACAGTTGCTAATAATCATTTCAACACTCACTAAAACAGTTTCAAACCGTTTGCAACATTCTCAACTTCTTTGAAACTCTCTCAACTTCTTTATAACTCTCTCAAAATGATTGCAAGACGGTTTAACACTAAACCACCACGTAGCAGCTTCATCTATAAGCAGCATTGACAATCCTTTGAGAGCATTTTTAGCGGAAATGTTTACGCAATGTTTATAAACTATTACTGAATCAATTAAAGAAGTTAGAATTCTTACAGAGTTATTTGTATTTAGATTATTTGTAAGGTTAGAGATTAAGTTTTGAAGCATTGCTTGAGACATAACGACTTGATTTTAATCGGGCATAGTTACGTTTAAATCGCTTACAGATCTTAAAAACTTACAAAAATTGAACTTACTCGGTTTTTTCCTTAAATGTTGCTTCTGATACACGTTGGATAGCCAATTATAGTGGATCAAGGTAGTGAGGGTTTATTCCTCTTGTGCACAAACTCAATCTTCGGAAAAGGAATTGTGGGAAACACTTTAATAAGGTTTTCACAAAACAAAACAAAACAATAATATTTAAATACAATTATAAACTGGATAAAATATACTATCAGTAATGTCGCCAAAATATTACTTTATGTCATTAGTTGACAGTTGACAGAACCAGTGTCGCCAACTGTTAGAAAACTTTCTCCCTAAACAATTTTAAAACCTACTAAATTCAAACTAAAACCCCCCTGACGGTGACACAAGTATATCATTTACAATATAATGAAACAAATTAAAATAGTTATTCAGTAATATTAAATAATAACAAAACAGTGAAATGTAAATTCAATTATTTTAAATTTTAGACATGCCGTGGCTGCCGACCTATGATTACAGCGATCTATCATAGGGGTTTAAAAAAGAAGAAGAAGACTTGACAGAAGAAAAATAACAATAATGTTTCTACCGCCCAATTGTTTTGTTTTGTTTTTACGTTGTTAGTTTTTTCATTAAAATGTTATCAAAAATAAATTGTTTGTTTAGTTATCTAATAAAATAAATATAATCTTTTGTGGCTTATATCAGTATACAAGCAGCCAAAATGCATATGCATCAGCACCATCTAGTAACCATTAATGACAGTAGTGTCATTTGATCCATTCAAATTTTTTTATAAACTTTGATAGAATAGAAGTATGGAGTATGGAGAGTAGTGCAACTACCCTCCATATAGTGCAATTACAAAAAATTCAATGAAAACTTTATCCCTAAAAATACCCCTAAAATATTACTTCCCCTAAAAAACTCCCTGTCGAGATTTTTTCTCCCTAAATTTAGGGTGAAAACCCCAAGTTGGCATCACTGGACAGAACCGTTCTCATAGTCCATTTCACCGATTTTGGCCGATCACAGAAATCATACTCGAAGTAAATTTAGAGTTACATCTCTCTCAGATACAGTCAAGTTAGAAATTAAAATAAGGACGTTTGTTTTTTAATACAACACTTACGTAACTGCATCTTGTTTCACCGGTAGATAAAAAGTATTCAATACGTAAGTCTTGACTTAAATCACATTCCTAGTAACCGTCATGTACGGCTCGTTGTTGAAGGGTTGAATTTAATAATGATTAATGTCATACTTTTGTAGATGTCAAACCACATTGATAGTTTCAGAAACTTACGACCTAATTTAGAAAAAAAAAACTCTCCGCCATTGGTAACTTGGATGACAGTTTAATCTTATTTCAGTGGTTTCTAATATCAAATCGGCCAAAAACGATGAAATGGACTATATATAATTTTTTTAACTAGGCGCTACAGTTACCGTGACGTTTGATATTAGAAAGTATTATTATAAATAAATAAAAAAAAAATTGGACTTTGCAATATATAGCTGTTTTTATAATTTTTTTCTGCTCCAGAAAAAAAATATAACATTGGTAAAAATTTGTTTATAACAAATTATTAAACTAATAAACAATTAAATAATTAATTAAAAAATATATTTTTTCTCTAAACTGTTTAAAAGTATAAATAATGTTTTTTAAAAGCATAATAATTTCTTAATAAATTATTTAAACAATCGAAATATAAAAAAAAACGATTTTAAACGATTAAAAATTAAAATTAAGAAAAAATTTTTGTTTAAAAAATCATAATATTTTATGTACAACAAATAAACAAAAAAAAATTTTTCAAAAATGTTCAATTTTTCTATTTGTTTAAAACAAATTTATAAACAAATTACGTAAAAAATTAAAAACCTATGTTAATTACTGCAATTGTATAATATTAAAACAGGCATGACTAAATAATAATTAAAAAAAAAAATATTAACTTTTTTTAGATATTTCATTTTGCAATAGTTATAAACAATCATAATTAACAAATTAATAAACTTTTATGAACATTTATCGCAGGATCTTGTAAAGTATACATATGAAAAGGGCTCCACGAAGTTTCAAATTTTTAGGCCAATTATTTATACCTTTTATCCCATTATTTATATCAACAGAGATTAGAAAAAAATTTGTTAGTTAACAATTGAATAACTTTTTAAAAAACAGTGATAAAACGTTTTTTCCAACTGATTTAGATTCATTCAAGTGTTAGGAAAATACTAGAATTTTTTCAAATTTTTCAAATAACATTTTGTCATAAAAATAATATTTTATCTGAAAAATCCCGTTTAGCGGTGACGGGCGCATGCCGTAAAAGCCACGCGGAGCCCTATTTTCAACGTCAAATTAAAATTATAAATAAAGGAGATAGAGTTCCGGGAGGACGGACTTTTTTTTTGAAATTTCCTCCTCTTTAACGTGCTTTTTTCAAAATTGATTAAATATTAATATTTTTCGAGTTATTTACAAAAACATAAACATCTGTTTTTTTTCATCTTATTCTGTTAATAACAATTGCAATTTTTTGCCCGCACACTTTTCCTTCAAAAACATTTTTCTAATGGTGATTCCGAATCCAATGAGCTATCGCTTATATTTTTAGGACCTTTATTTTAATTTTTCACGTTTTTGAAGATGTTGACTAGAGTAGCAGAAGTTATTTCAAAACCTTTAAGTCATATAAGTAATCAACTTAATGTTTCATTTAAAGATGAAGATTAATAAAATTATTCAATAAAGATGAAATATTCGGCAAAGTGAAATGTTTCATGGCAAGTGTGGAGTGGCAAAAGCGAGGTTTACCACACTGTCATATGCTGTTTTGGTTAGAAACGAAAATCCAACCAGACGAAATTGATAGTCTGATAGTTGCGGAACTGCCCAACCAACAAAACGATCCGATACTGTTCGATATCGTAACTAAAAATATGGTGCACGGACCATGTGGGGAGCATAACTTAACAGCACCATGTATGAAAAACGGAATTTGCACAAAAAAATACCCACGACGTTTGGTCAATGAAACTCAGACCGGAGAGGACGGATATCCAGTTTATCGTCGTCGTGACACCGCAAATGGAGGACAGAGCGCTTCGCTAAATATCAGAGGCAGTAATTTTACTATAGATAATAGTTGGATTGTCCCTTATTCTCCACTTTTGTGCAGGACGTTTAACGCTCACATAAATGTAGAGTATTGCCACTCAGTTCAAGCCATCAAATACATTTGTAAATACATAAATAAAGGATCGGACCAAGCTACATTTGACGTCAGAAACCCAAATGATGAAGTGGAAAACTACGTAAATGGTCGTTACATCAGTACATCTGAAGCTGCTTGGCGAATATTCGATTTTCCGATACACGAGCGCCATCCTACAGTCTTACAGTTAGCTGTCCACTTAGAAAATGGGCAGAGGGTGTATTTTACCGCAGAAACGGCTGAACAAGTGGCCCGAAATCCACGCAAAACAACTTTGCTTGCTTTCTTTGAGCTCTGTAATGAAGATGAATTCGCAAAGACACTGCTATACCACGAAGTCCCGCAATATTTCACATGGGCCAATAATAAGTTTACAAGAAGGAAGCGTGGTGAGAACGTAGTTGGCCATCCAGGAATAAAAAAAGATGCTGCTTTAGGAAGACTCTATGGTGTTCATCCTTCTCAATCTGAGTGTTTTTATCTTAGGATGTTGCTGCATCACGTACGCGGTCCAACTTCATTCCAGCACTTGAAAACTGTGGACGGAGTTCTCAAAGAGACCTATCAAGGTGCTTGCCGTGCTAGAGGTTTGCTAGAAAACGATGACCATTGGGAAAATACTCTACGAGAAGCATCGCTTTTGCAATGTCCAATACAACTAACAGAGTTGTTTGTGGTCATACTTTTATTTTGTTAGCCATCGGAACCATTCAGATTGTGGAACAGTTTCAAAGATGATTTGTCTGAAGATGTTAGACACAGAATCAGACAGGAAAATCAAGACTTCGCGTTACCATACAATGAGAATATTTATAACGAAGGTTTGATACAAATAGAAAATAGATTGTTGCAATTAAATAATAAAAGTCTAAGTGATTTTGGATTACCTTCTTCAGTTCGTACAGAAAATAATGTTGTAGATACAATGGCACATCACTACGATATAAATGATTTGACCGCTTTCGTCAATGAAAACCTACCAAAATTAGTCCCAGATCAAAAACATGCTTTTGAGACTATAGTCGACAGCGTGAATAATAACAAACAACAAATATTTTTCTTGGATGCGCCAGGCGGAACAGGAAAGACGTTTCTTGCTAATTTGATACTTGCTAAGGTCAGAGAATCAGGGAAGATAGCAATAGCAGTTGCTTCTTCCGGAACTGCTGCAACACTCTTGAGAGGTGGCAAAACTGCTCATTCTACTTTTAAACTTCCGCTTTCTGTAAATCTTGAGCAACAATCTACATGTTCTATCCGCAAAAACGGACCTTTAGGTGAATTACTACAAGACACCTCATTAGTTATGTGGGACGAATGCACGATGAGCCATAGAGCACATATAGAGGCCGTGAACAGAACCTTAAAAGACATCAGGAACTCCTCTGCAGTCATGGGCGGGATTACTTTTGTATTTGCTGGAGATTTCCGACAGACTCTCCCCGTTATTAACAGAGCAGATATCATCAAAGCATGCTTGAAATCGTCTCCCTTATGGACTTCGATTGAAACATTAAAATTAAGGACAAATATGAGAGCTCATCTTCATGGAAGTGACAGTGATTTCCCACAACAACTGCTAAAACTTGGGAAAGGAATTTTCCCTGTTCAAAATTTAAGCGGATATAGTGATATTATTCTGGATGAGTCTCTAGGCCAAATACTCCATAATTTGGAAAATTTAATAGATGCAGTATACCCTGATATCGAGAATTTGCACGAAAAGGACTTTCATTGGCTGTGCTCTAGGGCAATAGTGTCACCAATGAATGATACTGTCAACGAAATAAACAATCTTATCGTTCAAAAAGTCAGCGGTCAGATAAAAAAATACAAGTCGATAGACACTATAACTAATATTGAAGATACAGTTCATTATCCACAGGAATTTTTAAATTCCTTGAACCCTTCTGGATTACCACAACACGAATTGACTTTAAAAATTGGAATTCCTATCATGCTTTTAAGAAATTTAAGCCCTCCAAGCATGTGCAATGGGACGAGGTTGCTTATTAAGGAGTTAAAGGAAAATTTAATTGTAGCGACTATTATGACCGGTCCAGCAGCTGGTCAACTAGCTCATATACCGAGGATACCGATGATCCCAACTGATTTACCAATCCCCTTTAAACGGCTTCAATTTCCGGTAAAAACATCTTTCGCATTAACAATTAACAAGTCCCAAGGTCAAACCTTCGAATTAGTTGGGATCGATCTGCGAAAGAAATGTTTTACTCATGGTCAATTATACGTTGGCCTATCGAGGGTTGGAGCACCTGAAAAACAGTTTATTTTGCTACCACAAAATAAAATCACATCAAATATTGTTTACAGGGAGGCTCTTACTCAATAAATTAAATGGCTTTTGTTTTGCGGTTATGACCTTTTAACAATTAGTATAGCATAAATAAAAAAATATTAAAAAATGACAAGAAAAAAAAAGTGAAAAATAATATAACAAAAAAAAACAAATAAAGTATAAAAAAACAATGTAAATACAAAAAAAAAGTTTAAGAAAATATGTTCACAAAAACAATAATAATATCTTAGTTTTTTGTTTTCAATGAATTTTATTTTTTTAGAAACTCACTGTAAAATATTGTGTATTTTCCTTTATTATATTATTAAAACTCACTGTAAAATATTGTGTATTTTCTTTTATTATATTATTATGCCCGTGCGAAGCCGGGATGGGCTGCTAGTCTTAACTAAAATGATTCACAATCTGCCAAATACTTTCTGCCGATTAGAAATTTTAATCCTTTCTAAGAATGTTGAGCGCTACTTAAATTGATCTTTGAAATTGTAAATATTTTGTACCTGTAGAGATTACATACTAATATCATTTGTTGATTAAAATGACTACAAAATTTAAGACAACAATTGAAATAAAACCCAAACATTTTCAAAACAAATACTGAATATTTTATTTTAGAAAATCTCCGTCACTGATTTATGATGTTATATTGGGTTTTATCTCCAATACAATAAAATTTTTGCTATCATTCATTTTCAAATGAACTTAAGCTTTTACCCGCCGCTTTGCTCGCGTGGAATTGGCACATTCACAAATGATTAAATGACTGTATATTTTACATATAAAAATTTAATTTTAAACATTCTGTAGGTATATCCTTAGTAAAATAAGTCTGGCCTAACTACTTTTAGTATTTTTTTAACTTCCCGCTAAAAAAAATTAAAATTTTTTTTAAAATCGGGAAGTTATTGGTTTCACCCCGTTTTTCGAAAATCGAGTTTTCATCGGATCTCAACGTTTTGAGGTCTTAGGAACCTCCCCTGACTATTTTTACGAGGGTGTCTGTATGTCTGTATGTACGTGTGGATGTGTGTGTGTGTGTGGATGTATGTAAACCTCTTATAACTTTTGAACGGCTTAACCGATCGGAATGAAATAAAAAGCATTACAAAGAGTTTCATCTAACTTAGATACCCTGTAAGTTTAAACCGATTCGCGCCGGTAGATTTCGAGAAATTTCAAAATAACCGAAAAAAACCATTGGTAAAAATGATGTTTTTTGGGCATATCTTTTTTGCTATTACATCGATCAATTTCAAAATCTAATCAGCTCTTAAATTTAAAAAACCACGTCGAATGCCGTTTTGCAAATTAAAATCGGTTGATTCGTTCGTGAGATATCGTTGTCGAAAAATTTCAAAAAATTGTTTTTTTTTTTAATTTTTGAGATTTTTTTACTAATTGATTTTGCACTTCAAATAACATTTTTATGTCTTAAAAAACTGCGTCGAATGCCGTCTTGAACATTAAAAAAAAAACTCAAAAACGTCAAAATGGCTTTGCGATTAAAATTAGCGGGAAGTTGCAAGGATGGCCTTTACGGTCAACCTCTTTTCGAATTTTTTTTATTAAAAATTTCATGTTTGTCAATCAATCATGCTGCAAACACTAAACAGATTTCGATAATAATAAATCAAACAACACCGATTATGTCTATTAATATTAATCTGTGACAGTTCTACATTGGACTTAATTATCTGTAAGATATAGTAATTTGTGTTTCATTTGTAAATGTACTTGCGATAAGAAACAACAATAGCGCGTTTTAATAACCTCCTTCCATAAAGCAAATAAGACAGAGATGAAAATAAACACGCTCCATCGTCAGGTATCTCTTTCACACTACATCGGATTGCTAATCCATCAACTGTGACTATTACAATTTCTCCATCCATTTTTTAAACAAACGTAAGTTTACTTAACGAAAAATACAAGTAAGTAATCGATATGACACTTTGATACTTGATACAAATGTCAGTATAATCAATCCTACTAATCCTACTAATCCTACTAATATTATATAGGCGAAAGTTTGTTTGGATGGATGTATGGATGTTTGTTCCTCTTTCACGCAAAAACTACTAAACGGATTTTAATGAAACTTTACAGTAATGTAGCTTATAGATCAGAATAACATATAGGCTATAATTTATAAAGATATTGTGTGAATTGTCCAAAATATAACGATAAATGTCATTTAAGTCTGAAAAAATTCTGCAATCTGCGAGCTACTCAGGCGTGTGCTTACATAAAGACCTTGATTTTATTCGAATTACACGCAGACGACGTCGCGGGCAACAGCTAGTGAAAAATAAACAAATCTAAGCTAGCACCTACTTGGCATGAAACTTTGAAATAAACATAATTTTAATCAACGAAGAAAAAACCAAATATTACTAACTAATTTTGAACGAAACTTGTAGGTACATCTCCATAACCTCTAAAGAAAAAATTTTAATTTAATAAATCCTTTATTTCAAAAACATAGGACTTTCACACAAACTTCCAACCCCCGTTTTACCCCCTTAGGGGTGGAGTTTCGTAAAATCCTTTCTTAGCGGACGTGTAGACCTTATAAGGAACCTACCTGCCAAATTTCAAGTTTGTATGTCTTATAGTTTCTGAGATAAGGTGATGAGTGAACTTTCGCTTTTATATATATAGATTTATGTAGTTAAAAATCACTATTTGTAAAAATATCAAACACAACAAATATTCTGATTACCTACAGGGTTTTAAAAAGTACTGATCAATATCAAAAATCTTAAGAAATAATTATTTTATTTATTTTATTATATTTACTGCTTTACAAAAACTGTATAAAATACAACTTAATAATATACAAATATTTAAATTACGGCCCTAATTCTATGTGAAACCGCTTGTAAAAAAATACAAATTCTCTTTATTGTTCGGTTTTTTTAATTCTAGCAGTTTTTCGTTCAGAAATTTCTTTTTGATTAAACTACGAGAATCAATTGCTCTGGGTGTTGAAATTTATTTTTATAGTTGTTGTTATAACTATTTAATATAGTTATTTATTTATGATAACAGAATTGATATTTTATTTTTATATTTCAAAACTAGGGCGATACTACAATCTCCCACACTTTTTAAAACCGGATTACCGGACGTCGGATTCTTGTTGATCGCCTTAACGAAGTGGTTGGTTCTGATTGTTCAGCCTCTGTAGTATTCGGTTAACTTAGTTCACAAGTAGAGGAATTAAGTCGTTCCTGAATCTGACATTGTAAGTATAGCTGAACATTTTAATCTATAATTGGAAGAGATGGGGAAGACCCCTCTTCACAGCTCTTAGGTGTATCTTTCTGAAAGCTTACAGAATCGTCGGGAACCATCGTTGTTCTAATCTGGTCTGTGTCGTTTTAATGAGTATCCCTCATCTAATTTAACTTGATAGTGTAGTCTCCCAAGCTTTTTTACAATAGTCCCATATTTCCATAGAGTACTTGTTCCACAATAATATCTGGCTTGAACTCTTTCTCCCACACTTAAGCTACGTACTTCCGGTAACTTCTCGGATGATTGTACATGTAGAGGAGGATTTGATTGATTTGATTCTCTTGCTGGAATGTGGACAAAAATTTGTGTTGGGAAACTAGAATGTTTTTCTTTGGAGATAAATGATTTTCAAGCTTCTCAATAATAGTTTCATAGTTAAATTCATCTGCTTCTTTAGGGGCTGCTAATGCTGATAATGTAGAAAACGTAACTGAACCAATAGAATTCAATAACAATTCGGCTGCAAACTTTTTATTATTAAATACGTTTTTCATTTTTAAGTAGTTTTCAAAACGTTCTTTGTATGTACGGAAGTCTTCTTTTTGTGGGTTAAAATTTTCAAATGGTGATATTAATGAAGTAGGAACTGGATTAACTGGTGAGGCTTGTCGAAGTTGATTAATAAGCGCCTTTTGACTTTCTTGCATTGCATTGAGAAATTGTTTGAACTGGGCAGCGTCCATGTTTTTTCAATAGTTTACCTCGTCGCCAATCTGTTATAACTATTTTATATAGTTATTTATTAATGATAACAGAATTGATATTTTATTTTTATATTTCAAAACTTGAATTGACAATCAATAATTATATTCTAAAGTAACATATATACAGGGCGATACTACAGTTGTATTAATTTGAAATTGTAACAACACGTTAAGAAAATGGTTTATGTTGGGATGTGCGGAATAAAATGAAGAATTATATATAGCATGAATTTTTTAAGATGCAAACTATTTTTTTACGATTTTCACGAATTTCAACGTCATTTCAAGATTTATAACATTATTTTGCAGGATTTTCTAATATTTTTTATAATTTTCACCAATTTTTTAAGATTAATAATGATTCACACAATTTTCACGTTTTTTCTCAATTTCCAACAATCTTTCTGCATTTTTAACATGATTTTTTAGGAATTTTGAAAATTTTCATGGTCGGTAATTTTTTTTTTTTATAATTTTGACAAGTAAACTGACATTTTTCATTAATTTTCATAACTAGTTATGAAAAGTAAAACTTAACGTAACTGGTTTTGAAAACTTAATTTCAAAACATGTTACGAAAAATATAAGGCAGATATAAACAATTAAGAACTATTTTATAATAACTTTATTAGAAAAAAACTCCATAAATATTTAAAAGCAACACTTATTTAAGGAAAACTCTAATTATAAATATTAACAACGCAAAACTATTAACACTTTTTAGTATTATGTTTGAAGTTTGGCAACAATGTATATCTAATTTCATTATTTACCACGATTTTACCCTATGAATGAAATTTAACTCGGGGATGCAATTTCGTTGCAATTGGAAGCAATTTATGTATGAAACTTTCTACCTGCCTATTTTGGGATGTAATTTGGAAAGACCGAGAAAATTAACGTACTTCGAAAAATTATCAGCTACATCTGACTGTATATATAATAATTGTATCATTATTATCATAATGTGTTTTCAGGTTTCCTATCTGCGGCAGCAAAAAAGCAACCTTGCTTTGGAAAATTCTATGGAACATGTCCCTCTTGTGGAAAATTTTTCTATGATAAATTACTATTTTTAAACCATTTTTATATTTACCACATTTTCGTGAGTTCGAAAAAATCTGTTAACTTAAGAAGGAATAATTCTTCCACAAAACATATTAACCGACAAGATCTTAGTAATTTAAACAAACAGATAAGGGCGGACAATTTCACACAACAAAGTTATTTAAAAAAAAATATATATATGGCGAAAAACCTTTTAAATGTGAAATTTGTTCTAAAGGTTTCACATGTTTCAGTTATGTAAATAGCCATATTAGAACTCACACTGGTGAGAAACCTTTTAAATGTAAAATTTGTTCAAAATGTTTTACACAATCCGGTAACTTAAAAACTCATATTAGAACTCATACTGGCGAGAAACCTTTTAAATGTAAAATATGTTCGAAATGTTTCAAATATTCCAGTACCTTAAAATATCATATTAGAACTCACACTGACGAGAGACCATTTAAATGTAAAATTTGTTTAAAATGTTACACAGATTCCAGTAATTTAAATAGCCATATTAGAATTCATAGTGATGAGAAACCTTTTAAATGTAAAATTTGTTCTAAATGTTTCAAACAATCCAGTTCTTTAAAAAACCATATTAGAACTCACACTGGCGAGAAACCTTTTAAATGTAAAATTTGTTTAAAATGTTACACAGGTTCCAGTAATTTAAAAAAGCATATTAGAATTCATACTAATGAGAAACCTTTTAAATGTAAAATTTGTTCAAAATGTCTCGCGCATCCCACTAGTTTAAAATATCATATTAGAACTCACACTAACGAGAAACCTTTAAAATGTAAAATTTGTTCAAAATGTTTTACACAATCCGGTAACTCAAAAACTCATATTAGAAATCACACTGATGAGAAACCTTTTAAATGTGAAATATGTTCGAAACTTTTCAAACAATCCAGTAGTTTAAAAAGCCATATTACAACTCACACTGGCGAGAAACCTTTTAAATGTAAAATTTGTACAAAATGTTTTACACAATCCGGTTACTTAAAAACTCATATTAGAACTCACACTGACGAGAGACCCTTTAAATGTAAAATTTGTTCAAAATGTTTTACACAATCTGGCCATTTAAAAACTCATATTAAACCTCACACTGAAAAAAACTTTTAAATGTGAAAGGATCCCTCACAAAATCAATGAAATAGTTATTTATGAAACAGTTCGTGAAGTATGCTTTTTGCGCACGCACGCGATGTTTAGAGCACGAGCGAAGCGAGTGCTATATATCGCGTAAGTGCGCAAAAAGCACTTCACGCACTGTGAAATATATTATTTTAGTTATTTTATAAACATACTGTATGTTAATCCCTTTATTATCAAGTAGTTAAAAATCTGATAACAAAAAAACATAAAACAGTTTAAATTGTCAAACTGGTAATGAAGGGACGGTTTTTTGAGTTTTCACAATTTTTTACCATTTTCATAATTTGATATTTAAACAATAAAGTTGTGTTACTGCAGAAAGCCCTTCATTTTATTTGGAACAAAATTCTCAAAAAACCTAATAAGTATCCATTTGACATAAAAACGAATTATCAACAATCACTATTGAACATGTCTTCAAAGACTCCTATAGATGCCTGTCCAATTTGTTGCAAACCATATCGTGAGACTAATATGGTGGAGTGTACCCAATGTAAAAGATGGTGCTGCTATGAGTGTGTACAAAAAATAGATGGTATAGAGAATATAATAAACGATGATAATTGGAAGTGTCCCAAATGTAATCACATATTATCTATATCTGAACAACCATCAGCGTCATCAAGGTCACATATCACCAAGGTATCAAATATGGCTAAGTCAACTAGTAAGACGGCTAAGAAAAGTGTAAAGAGTTCATCCTCTTTAAATAGTAAAAAGCAGTTAAAACTTAAACTTCTACAAGAAGAAATAAAGCTCGTCAAACAACAAATAGCTCTTCTGGATGAAGATTCAGATAATAGCCAGGATGTAGATGAAAATGATGTAAAAGCCTCTGATCCTATCTCGAATAAACTACTTTCCATTCAAATTGAAAATTTATCAAATGAACATAATGCTGTTAATAAATTTTCAACTTTGCACCATCCAAATGATGTCTTGCCCTATGAAATGCTAAATAAACAAACAACTTTAACACCACAACAGTGTGCAGCCAGAAGATCAACACCCAAAGATTTACCAGTCTTTAATGGTAATATAAATGATTGGCCGCTATTTATAAGCTCCTATGAACGATCTACACAGTTATGTGGCTTTGATAATACGGAAAATCTATTAAGATTACAATCTTGCCTAAAAGGTCCTGCAAAAAACGCTGTTTCTTCGTTACTTATTTTACCAGAGTGTGTTCCTGAAATCATTGAGACATTAAAATTACTCTTTGGAAGACCAGAGCAAATTCTAGAGGCTCATATAAATTCTATTCGAAGGAAACCTTCTCCTAAAGCCGAAAAATTAGAAACCTTAATTGAATATGCCATTTCAATTAAAAATCTATGTGCTTCTCTAAAGACTTCCGGCGTAAACGAGTATCTTAATAATCCCATACTGATGCAAGAATTAGTGAATAAATTACCATCACAAGTCAAGATTAATTGGGCATTTTATCGTAGTGGTATTCACGATTTCAATGGATTACCAGACTTTGCAGATTGGCTTTATATTATGGCAAAAAACTTATGTACAGCTCTACCAACTTTAACCTCTACTGATCCTACCCGATCTCAACGACAAATTGGCGACTCGCATACACATAATCCTAGTTGTAGTCCACTTACTCCATCTATCACTGTACTCCCAAATATTCAACAATCCTGCAAGTTATGTGTTGGTCAATGTAGATTTGTAGGAGATTGTCAAACATTCCAGCAACAAACAATAAATGAAAGATGGAAAACCTTAAAGAAACTAAACTTATGTAAATTATGTTTGAAAAGACACCGTTTTCCTTGCAAGTATCCTGTTAAATGTGATAAAGATAATTGCGTACTAAAACATCATCCACTCCTTCACAACGATGAGAAAAACCGAACACCAACTGGATCTCAATGTATTCCCATTTTTCCCGATTCTGTTTCCATACCTCTGAACATAATTCAAACACAAAACATTCGTTTTCGAATTATGCCAGTTATACTAAAAAATGGTACGAAAGAAATTTCAACATACGCTTTCTTAGATGAAGGTTCTTCTGTAACACTATTAGAACAAAGTATTGCTGATCAATTAGAGCTAACTGGTAAGCCTGAAGTTTTGTGTTTAAAATGGACAAGTAATTATCAACGTCTTGAAACACAATCTAAACAAGTTTCCATAACCATCTCAGGAGATTTCAAAGGAGCCAAAAATTTCGAGTATAGAACAGCGCGAACTGTAAATAGTTTAAAGTTGCCAATGCAAACAATTGAATTTTCGAAACTACAAAGAAATTACAACTATTTAAAAAATTTACCTGTCCAGTCATACACCAACGCTAATCCCCAAATACTTATTGGTTTAGACAATTGGGATTTGGCCTTACCTTTAAAAGTCAAAGAAGGTAATGAAGGTGAAGCAATAGCGGCAAAATGTAGGCTGGGTTGGACAGTTTTTGCACTATCCGCATCTACGAAATGCAATGAATCTGAATCATTATTTACTTACAACTACCACATATGCGATTGCACCAAAGATGACATGAGTAATCAAACACTATTTGATGAAGTAAAAAAGTATTTTTCAATCGAAAGTTTAGGCGTTCAGAATGTAAACGTGCCCATTTCCAAAGAGTTGCAGAGGGCTAGATATCTACAAGAAAACACCTTAATTAATGATGAAAATAAATATAAAATTGGTTTACTATGGAAATACGAAAACATAGTCTTACCTTATAGTAAAGACATGGCTCTTAGTAGACTGTATTGTATTGAAAATAAAATTAAACATAATCCTGAACTTGGAACTAAAATGAATCAACAAATTCAGGATTTCGTAAATAAAGGTTACGTACGAAAACTAACTCTAGATGAAATTTCCCAGCCACATAAGAACATATGGTACCTACCTATTTTTCCAGTAATAAATCCAAATAAACCAGGAAAATTTAGAATTGTTTGGGACGCCGCAGCTAAAGTTGAAGGAATATCATTGAATTCCATGCTGTTAAAAGGTGATGACCAATTAGCTCCGTTATTAGGCATTTTATTAAGATTCCGTGAAAGAAAATTCGGATTTTCCGCTGACATAAAGGAGATGTTTCTCAGGATTGGAATTATCGAACAAGATCAACATGCCCAACGATTCTTATGGAGAAATGGACATTCTGGAAATCTTGATACTTACGTGATGACTGTCATGACCTTTGGCGCAGCATGTTCTCCAAGTTGTGCACAATTTGTAAAAAATACTAATGCTAAAAATTTTTCAGCAATTTACCCTAGAGCTGTGGAGTGTATTATTAAAAACCACTATGTAGATGATTTACTGGATTGTGCAGATACTGAAGAACATGCTATTGAGCTTGCAAAACAAGTCCAGTTAATTCACTCTAAAGCAAATTTCGATATAAGAAACTGGAGATCTAATTCAAGAAGACTTAGTATTGAGATGAATAATAACCCTAACCCATCAGAAAATGAAACTAAATTAAATATGGATGTTAACCAAGAAACATTAGAAAAGGTACTTGGAATGTGGTGGAATTTAAACATCGACTGTTTTACATTTTCTCTCTGCTACAACAAAGGTAATAAATTAATATTAGATGGTGAAAAGAAACCAACCAAAAGGGAAATTTTAAAAATTTTAATGTCAATATATGATCCACTTGGACTAATTTCCAACTTTTTAATATATCTAAAAATTCTTTTACAACAGATTTGGAGAAGTAACTTATCCTGGGATGAACCTATCAATGAAGACCAATTTTGTAAATGGTTAACATGGTTGAAACAACTTAAATATATTACAAACGTTGCAGTTCCTCGATGCTATTTAAATAAAATTCAGAATTGGACTGACACTATAGTCCAGCTACATATGTTTGTAGACGCAAGTGAATACGCTTGTGCAGCTGTTGGGTATATAAGGATTCAAAACAAGGATTTAATAGAATGCACACTCATTGGTGCTAAAACACGTGTTGCTCCTATTAAGATCCAAACAATTCCGCGTTTAGAATTAGATAGTGCTGTTATGGGAGCTAGGTTTGCTAAAAATATACATGATCATTTGACTATAAAAATCCAAAACATATTTTATTGGTCGGATTCTACAGTAGTTTTAAGCTGGCTTCGAATGGATGATCCTAAAAATCTAAGTAAATTTGTAGCTTATAGGGTTGCAGAAATTCAAGATAATTCCATAATTTCAAATTGGCGATATATTTCTACAAAACACAATGTTGCAGATGAAGCAACGAAATGGTCTAAATTGCCATTATTAAACAATTCTGAAAGGTGGTTTAAGGGTCCAGAATTTTTATATCACGAAGAACAGTTTTGGCCAGCTGATATAGTACCTGAATTATTGTCAAAAAAATCCAAAGCAACAGAAAAGGAAATCATAACAGCCCACAATATTTTGGATCAAATTGTTTGTATAGAAAACTTCAGTAAGTACCTTAAATTGTTACGAACCATGGGTTTTGTTTATAAATTTATAAGAATAGTCAAAGATAAACATCTCAACAAAACAAAATTTGCTCACATATTAACATCAGAAGAATTGCTGCTAGCTAGAAATGCTTTAATACGAATGGTTCAATCTAAATTTTTCAATAAAGAGATAAATGATCTTAAAAAAAGTTCTAACGCTATTAATCAGTTTCAGAATACTACCCAAAAATCTAGTAGCCTATATAGATTATCTCCATATCTAGATAAAGATGGGTTACTTCGTATAAGGGGAAGAATAGATGCTGCTCAAGACATTGGAAATGATACAAAAAGACCGATAATACTACCTAAAGAAAGTCATTTAACCAGTCTAATTCTTTCCTATTATCACGAAATTTATCAGCATCAGAATCATGAAACAGTTATCAATAGTGTAAGACAAAAATTTTATATTCCAAGTTTAAGAAGATGTCTCATAAAGATCCGAAATAAATGCCAGACATGTAAAATTAGAAACGCCAGACCGGAAGCACCTGAAATGTCTCCTTTGCCTAATTGTAGATTATCGACATTCACTGCACCATTTACCTTTACAGGAATGGACTATTTCGGTCCAATTAATGTTACAGTTGGTAGAAGAACAGAGAAGAGATGGGGGGTTCTATTCACTTGCTTAACAACAAGAGCAATACACGTAGAAGTAGCACATAAATTGGATGATAATTCTAAAGTGTTAAAATTTAACTATATTTACAGAGAACAATTCGCAAACAAATGTTGGCAACGTTTTGTGAGCGAATATCTTCCGGATCTATTGTTAAGAACTAAGTGGCACAAGCAAACTAAACCTTTAGCAGTGGGAGATCTTGTAATAATTTGTGATAAAGATCTTCCAAGATGCAATTGGCCTAAAGGTCGAATAATCGAAGTAAGAACTGGTTCTGATGGACAAGTAAGAAGAGCAAAAGTACAAACAAAACAAGGAATATTTGAAAGACCTGTCGTAAAACTTGCGCTTCTTTCATGCAATGACAAACAAGGAAGTGCAGCAATTCACATCTCTTCTTGAGATTGTTGCACTGGGGTGGAGTGTGAAATATATTATTTTAGTTATTTTATAAACATACTGTATGTTAATCCCTTTATTATCAAGTAGTTAAAAATCTGATAACAAAAAAACATAAAACAGTTTAAATTGTCAAACTGGTAATGAAGGGACGGTTTTTTGAGTTTTCACAATTTTTTACCATTTTCATAATTTGATATTTAAACAATAAAGTTGTGTTACTGCAGAAAGCCCTTCATTTTATTTGGAACACGCACAGTTTCATACAATATTTAGTCTACGATAATCAAATAAAAAATAATTATAAGAAAGCAATTTATTTTCAATTCATTAACAAGATATTAACAAAACTAATGCTCTTATAGCAACACCATGGCAACGGGAATGCTAAGGATATTTGATTATATGAAGGTGTGTCAAAAACAGTGCGAAAAAGTAAATCCCATTTAAAATACATTGTTACTTCACGCTCACTTTCAATCCTTCACGCACTGCTGTCGATAATGACAGTTTTCACGAACTAAAAATTGATACATAATATGAGGTAGAGTAGATAAAAGTACTTTTCGTCAAATTGTCTCTGACTGGATAAAAGAGGTGGTCTAGCGATTTGTTTGGGTATGTCACATTATTTACCATTTTATTAAATGATTGGTAGATGGCTCTACCTGTTGCAATCCGTGCATATTAATAATAATTTTATAGATGTATTTTTTGGAAATACTGCTTGTAAAATGAATAATTTTAAACATTTTTAACATATATTTTAATTAATACAGTATAAAAACTTTGATTATCATAATGATGACAAATAAGCTTAACATTTTCAATTTTATTTTATTCATAAATAAATAAAAATGCTGTCAGTAAACAATTGTCAAATATCACATTTATTGTATTTGTTGCATCAAAAATCAAAATTATATTGTAAAATATCAAATAATGATAAATAAATATACAAATACGAAAACTTATATTTTTAGAGACATAGGGTGCATTCGTCTTGGACGCTCACACGCTTTCAGCGCACTCAATCGTCTTTTTCAGCGTTCGACTTGGCGCTGTGAGTAACAAAAAGACACGCTCGCGGCTAACTTCGTGAGATTAATCTCGTGCTCACAGACGCTAAATCCACAGAGGTAGGGCAGCAAAAGCGTGAGCGCTTAATGTACTGTTTTTCTAAACGAATGATGCATGAGCATAAGCTAACTAAACTTTGTAATCAAAAAACAAATTGTTAATATTAAAAATGGCGAGATTTAAATTCTTTGTTCGTAAAAGCTGGTATAACCTGTTCAACGAAATGTTTAAGCCTTTATAAGCATTCTTTTTATTAAATAAATTTAAATATGTACAACAATATTCCCATTCCATTTCATTATCACTATCTTCTATCATATTGTATTCATCATCACTATCGTCAGAATCATTTATAATTTCTAATAAATTATGTATTATCTAAAAAACATTTCCTTAATTCGCCATGCTGATACAAACTAACGCAACGCTCACAACGTCCAACACGAACGATGTTTTCTAAACGGTTCTAAGCGTTCTTAGGCCAACACGAACAACAATAATTTGTGGTTATAAGCGTGAGTGCTCAAAGCGTGTGAGCGTCCAAGACGAATGCACCCATAGTATAGTGACTTATAGGTATGTCAAATCTCAAAATTGTGCTGTCAATTGTCAAAAAATGTCATTTAAGTATGTCAGATGTCAAACTTATCATATTTGTAGAGTTAAATGTAAAAATTGTTTTGTCAAGTATCAAAATATTGGTTGCGTTCAGTGGGAGTGAGCGCTCCGTAGCGCTACGTAGCGGTTATTTTTTAACCGCTCATTGGAACATGTGGAACTTATAAGATTGACATGTGTCAGTTTTAAATTTGCTGTTTTTATTAAAATACAAATTAATCGTTATAGTGCTTTCTAATTTTTTAATGAGTGTTTAACTATAAACTGTGCTTGTTAAGTTTTGTGTTCCTGTTGTTTAATATTTTTGGATTTTAATAAAATGGATGACCAATTAATAATTGCGTTACTTGAAGAAGATCAGGATGAAGATGTTGATGTCGCATTAAATTATAATAATATTTTGCCGGCAATAGAGCATTTAGCTTACCCTATTCACAACGATCAACCAAATGTGGTTGTTAGAATTGAAAATTACTACGAAACAGTTGTACCCAGGTACACTGATATTCAGTTTAAAGAACATTTTAGAATGACAAAAGCTTCATTCCAGGTAAGTTTGGAATTTTAACATTTATTTAAAAATTCATTAACTGTAAATTTATTTCGTATTTCTTCAGGCATTAAGTTTAATTATTGGAAACGAGATCCAAAATCATGAGATTCCTTTAGAAAAGAAAATGTTATTTACAATTTGGTTATTGGCCAAGCAGGAAAGTTTTTTGGCTGTAGGGGACCGTTTTGGAATAGCCAAAAGTACTGGTCATCTTATTTTTAAGGAAATAATAAATATTTTGGTGCGGCTAATGCCACAGTACATTCGCTGGCCTAATGTGGAAGAACAAAGGATATCCTTAAACGTAGTTAACTGAATATACTAATTATAAATAATATTTATCCATAATTATTTTTTAGGTATTTTCTGCACGATCTCGTGGGTTCCCTGGTGTTGTTGGTGCTATCGATGGCTGTCGCATTCCTTGCAAACAACCAGTAAACAATCCTAATGACTATTATAATAGGAAGGGATTTCATTCGATTATTTTACAAGGTACTTTACTAATTTAATTTTTATATAATATTGCTGAAGAGTGTATAAATTATTCTAACAAAGTAGTGAAAACAATCTAAATTAGCAAAGTTATTAAAGTAACTATGCAATATAGGTTTAAAACACTCTTGTCTTTGTCGATCTTTCTAAATAAGTATTTAATCTTATTTATAAGACAACAGTAATACATAGTTAATATTTATAGTTACATATTACTTTTTATGTAGTTATACTTGAATTTATATGTTTAATTCTATGATTTTTCTTTTTAATTGAGACAAAAGGTTTAGAGGCAGGTGAGTTAAAAAAATACTTCAATTAAAAATTTAAATATAATTTTTAGGAACTTGTAATCATCAAGGATCATTTATTGATGTGTTTATTGGGATGCCTGGTCGAATGCACGATGCCAGGGTTTTTAGAAACTCACCGCTCTACCATCGTCTTCAACATATAGAAAACCCTCTTCTAAATCAAAATCGTCATATTATAGGTGATTCTGCTTATCCTTTATTAACAAATTTGATGACACCAATTAGAGACAATGGTCATTTAACTGGTGCTCAAACAAATTATAATCAAATTTTAAGTAGAATTCGTTCTATAATCGAACGTTCTTTTGGATTACTGAAATGTAAATTCAGAAGATTGAAATGCCTAGACATTTCAGATTTTGATCTTGGTAACAATATTATTGCCGGAGCGTGTGTTTTACATAATTTTATAATTCTGCTTGAAGGACCAGCAGACATCCATATCAACATCCAAGATGAAATTCCAGAGGAAGAAATAAATAATGATATATTAATTAACCAACATTTAGGAATTGCAAAGCGCAATGAAATTGTTAATATTTTTAATGTATAGTTGGTGTTTGTTTTTCTAATTTAATAATTTTTACTTTTTTATGTTTATGAATTTGAGTTGTATTTTGCTTTTATAGTAATCTGCTACTTTGGAGTGGTGAAAGTTAAAAAATTAATTTGCGTAATTGTAATGACCCACAATTAAAATAAACAATGTTTATAATATGTTTATTAAGTGTATTTGATTTATGTAAACAATAATTTGTTAAATCTGAAAAAATAAATTTTCAAAATTTATTACATTTTTTTTTAAATAAAACATAATAGGTAGGATGTAATTTGTATTTATTTTTTTTCTATTAGTTGTTTTAACAAAATATTTTTTTTAATCATTATCTGATTCCTTTGCTCTTGGATCTCATTACTTTTTTGGATTGCTTCTCTTAAACATCTCAACTCCTCTATTCTTAGTTTTTCGAGTTCGTAAGCTTTTTCACGTATTGATGTTCGACTTGCCCCTGAGGTAGTCGAAGTCGGCAACAAATTTTCAAAATTTATTGGAGATGATTCCAACAAATTTTGAAAATTTGTTTTGGGTGCCTGTACTTGATTAGAAGGTCCAGGCTCGTCTGGTAAAGAAGATACTGTGGGGCCAAAATGAATGGTTTTATCTTCCCTAAAAATTTCTTGACATTCCCCAAAAAATTCCCAAGTAATTTGACCCCTCCTTGTTTGTTTTTTCTTATCCAAAATGTATTTGTAATTTTTTTTTAAATTTCTAATTTTTTTATGTAAAATGTCTGCACTAATTTCAATCCCTTTTTTTATAAATTCCTCCTGTATTTGCCCCCACAGTACCTTCTTTTTATATTTTGGATCCCGAAATGCTTCGATCGTTTCATTGTACAACTGCAACAAAAGTAGCGTTGCATTCCGGGTCCATCTGAAACCAGAGACGTCTGCATCCTCTAATAAGTCCATCCCAATAACTTCTTCCGACTGCCCTGTTTTTTGTAGGGCCAAATCCCAATAGTTTTAAAAAAACTCTGTATCTAAATCAAAAATTCAAATTAAAAATTTTAACACATCTAATGTATTATTCTATACATACCGTTTTGTAAACGTTCTCTAATTTCTTGTGTCTCGTAACAAGTAAGTTTTTTATTATTAAACTCAATTTCAAAATGTTTCATTTTTTTAAAAAGAACTTGATCTCAACTTTTAAGTTTGAATTTAAATTTTAATTATTTGACATTTGACATTTATGACGCTAAATTAAGGAGCGAAATTTAAAAACTGCTACAAAAAATGGCAAGGTGGGAAATCAACAAAAAGACAAAGTTTTAGGTGGCTGAACAATACAACAATATTAGAACTGTCAAAACTTACATAGTTTTACTTCCAAATAGAGGTGGGTGGACCTAACAAAAATATCAACGTGACGTCACCGCTACTGAGCGCTCCGTAGCGCTCACCTCACTGAACGCAACCATTGATATATAACTATGTAAAAATGCCAAAACTGTCACATCTGCAGTGTTAAATGACAAAAAGTGAGATATCAATGTGTCAAATGTTAAACTTATCATATTTGTATCGTCAAATGTCAAAATTGTGTGTCAAATATAAAATATTGATATGTGAAAATGCCAAAACTGTCATATTTGTATTGTTAAATGTCAAAAAGAGACATAAATGTATGTCAATGTGAAATTTTGGAGTCAAATATCAAAACTTTCAAATGTGTATAAATTTTCACTTCCATATTTACTATTTTTATAATATTCTTATGTGTCATTTATAAAATTAATAAGAAATTGAGATATTCTAAAAAAATTAAATTTATTTTTTGATTGAATTGGCTGTTACTTGATGGATATCCATAACTATATTTAAATAAAAACCCAATTGTTTTCACGATATCCAGGATTTTTTTTTTAAGATAAGTAATCTAGGTGGGCTGATTTGTTTTATTTGTATAGAATCAAGTTTGTTTTGGAAAAATTTATATAGGATTTAGATTGTTAGTGATAGGCTTTTGTTAATTTGTTCATTTTAGTGATTGTTTCTCTTTCCCTTGGTCTTTTGAAGAGAATGGTTGTAATAAATGTTTTTCAGTATTAAAATTCAGTTTTTAATAAAATAATAAGTTAAGAGATTTGAATAATATAATATTGGTACTAAAGTTGAATAGAAGAAGTTGTATGAGTTTGGTGAGAAGAAAGATTATTTTAAAGTTATTTTAAAAGATTGAAAAGATCAAAGAGAAGATATATTGTATTAGAAAGAATATTTATCATTGCTAAGAAGATTAAATTATCCGGTTAAGAAGAGAAGTATTGAATTAAATACTTTCCAGTTCTGAATATAACAGTTTTTCTTAAGAATTGAAAAAATTTTTTCATTTATATGGTTAGAGCAGTTCTTATATGGTAGAAGATGTGGAGAATTAAATTAGCAGCAGTTTCTTGTGTTATATAAACTATATTCATTTTCACTTTCATTAAAAAATAATTTTGCACATCACTAGACTTAAGAACATTTTTAATTTCTTATTTTCACTTAAGAATTTCATTAAAACAATTACTTTTCACCATTCACAGTCACTAAATATTAAATTAGAAATTTTAAGGTTAAGTATTCAGTTAAAAATCTAATAAAATTAAGAGTTAAATTTCGATAATTAATTTTCCTAAATTTTGAACTCTACTCTGAGATACGGGCAATATAAAATTCATATTTAGAATCATATATCAAAGTCATTTACCTTAATTAAAATTTCTTATAAAAAGTTTAAATTTAATAAAAAAGAAAAATTTTGATTTATAGCATACTAGCTGTACCCGGCGCGAGTTGCTACGTCAACAACTAAAATAAATTTAAGAAAAATAAAAGATAAGAAGATATAGAAAAGGAAAGAAATTTTATAGTTTTGTTTTACTTATAGCACCAAAAATATATTTTTCGAATTTATATTTATAAAATATCTATTAATCAGTTTTGAATTTGATACATGGAAGCGCCATCTGGTGGTAACTTCCAATAATACAAATATCATATTCATCTTACCCATTAAAAATACATCATCATACTGATTTTCATGACAATCGGTTGAACGGGGCAGAAGTTGCTACTCTGCAGTGCCACCTAGTGTCGAGTGGCATCAATGAGCATATCATACAAACCTTCTCCGTGGAAAAATACATATATTATACATACCAATTTTCATGACAATCGGTTGAACGGGACAGAAGTTGCTACCTTGCAGCGCCACCTGGTGGCCAGTGGCATCAAGCATACATAGGGACAGACAGACCTTATTGTTGAAAACGATACAAATAACCAAAAATAAAGTTGATATGGCGATCAACGGTTTCGTTTGCCTTTGAATATAAAACCTGATGTTTTATATTCAAAGGGTAAGGCACTACTACAGATATATGTATTATCATCATCAGCCATTTGCTGTCCAATGTCACTAAATTCATGTGTTAGACCATGAAGTATCTTCGCAGGCCGAATAGCCCAGGTAGCTGAGGCCCTTATAGAAGAAGAAGAAGTATCTTCGTGTGTTAGACCCTGTTAGACCCATATATGTAAGTATTACATATATGGTTAGACCTTTGAATAATATTCAAAGGGTTGTGGGTTAGACCGAGGTTTTATATTCAAAGGTTAGACCATAGCACAGATATAGACAAGACCATAGACAACTTTAAGACATGCGCAATCGTTTTCTGTAGTGTTGAAAATGGGAACTAAACCAATAAAATATAATCAGCTGGTAGCGCGAAAAGCGGAAAACTAGTTTTGGTGGCTTTGTGACAAATTAAGTGCTCGTAGTTTTTAGTTTAATATCAATTTAATGTAGTTTAAGATTAAAAAAGGTGTAAAATTATAGTGAATAGTTATAAACATGGCGCACTGATATCTAAACTTGTTGCCAACTTTATATTAGGCATCAACACATTTCTGGTTTAGTGATTGATATTGGAAAGAAGATGGCTGATGATATAATACTTATGTTTATAGTGGCTTACTGAAATCGACTTTCTTTTATACTATAAGTAACGATAAATGAACAGCTTGCTTTAACAATTTATAGTTGAAAAAGATACAAATAACCAAAAAGAAGAAAGTTGATATGGCAACAATGGTGCGGAGTGTGCGATAGATTAATAAAGCTTTGTCTATAGTGCCTTAGTCTATCACAAACAAGTAAAGATAGCTGGATACCCATAGACCAGAGGCCAATACTAGAAGAACTAGAAGAAGATTTGTTTACAATAATATAATATGGCTCCCGGAAGTTGGTCCTATTTAGTCACAATACAATATTTAGTATTAATGTTTTTGTGTTCCATTTATAATCAAACTAAAGAACACCAAAAGCTTTAAGTCCTAGAATATAAACACTGTTAAAAGTTAATAAGAAAGTGGTTAAAATAAAGTGATCGAGTAGTGACAAAAGTGAAATTGATCAAAAAGATTAGATTTCACACTGTTGTTTATTACAACCAGAAACTTATGTGATATTTTTAAATGGAAAGTGCCTAAAGTGAATTTGATGATAGTCTGACATTAATTTTGGTGATCAAGTAGTGAATTTGTTTGACCATATTGACAATAACTTCAGATTTCACTGTTATTTGTTAAGACCACAAACTCAGAAAAATGGATGGTTTAAAAATAGTGCCAGATTCATTAATGCATAATAAAATGGAAAGTGATCCTAAAGAATTGTTATCTAATATTAAAACAGAAGAAATTGAAATTGAAGAATGTAAATTCGAATTCGAGAACTTTCATCAAATTGCTTTTCATATGATGAAAAGGGAAAGTTCTGTTGAAAAAGTTTCTCAAACTGAAAGTGATGTTGTGTTAATACGGAAAGAACATATAAAACCTAAAAATATTGATTCACATAATGGTTTTCAAGAAGATGTCAATATTAAGTCCGAAATTATACAGAGTACATTTGATTTCCCTGTTTGTACAAATTCTATCCATGATTTTGTTAAAAATCGACAACCAGTGCAAACAATCAAAATGTATTCAAGGAAAAAATGTAAGCATTTTTTAATATTTATATATTTTATTTTTCCTCACGCTGGCTAAACCCTACAAAATAATGTAGTTAATAGTCCAGGGAAGTTAGTGTTTCTCGTGACTTCGAATAATCCAGGTATCCGACAAGTTTTTTTGTTATAATAGACCTATAGGAAGAAATTCTACCGGTATCCTGCAGAGATTTCGGAGCGGCATTTTAATTATTAACAATTTAGTGCAAAAAACGCGATTTTTTCGTTTTTTGCATCCCTAGTTAAAAGGTAAATGGTTGACATACAATTACAAAATTTTATCTTTAAGAACATTGTAAATGCTTTAAAATAGCGTTTTTTAAAAATTAAAAAAATCAATTTGTTGCTCCGCATACTGCAAAATAAAGCAAAACCGTTATTTGTTAATAACTGTTATTAAAATTAATCTGAACCTTTAATATTTCACCCAAAGTTGGGCATTGGGGTACGTAATAAAGCCTCAAAATTTCAGACCGATCCATCAATCACTTTAAAAGTTATTCTATTTGTTTATCCCAGAGAACTTTTTTTTGCAATAACATTAGACAGAAAATAATAAAGATAGGGCAATTCTGCGACCGCCAAATGAAAGTAGAAGACTTATAATATTAATATATATTAAAAAAAAAATAAAAAAAAATATTTATTATAGTCCAAAATTATAATGCAAAATTATTAAAATGTATTCAAGGAAAAAATGTAAGCATTTTTTAATATTTATATATTTTATTTTTCCTTACGTTGGCTAAACCCTACAAAATAATGTACTTAAGTATTATAAACCTTTAAAAGTTTACAAAAAACTCCGCGATGCTATCTCTTAGGGATAATCCGTAATAACTAATTTTTATCATTTACTTTTTACTGGAAATAATGGCTTATTTACATATATCATTAATCCTTATCCAATTAACACATTTTAAATTTAATATAGAGCAATAACGGCCTTTACTGCATGAGATTTAAATAAATATTTACTGAATATTATTAATATAAAATACTTAACTTAATATGTATACTTAAATGACAGATGAATAAAATAATTTGTGAAACGTCACTATGATATTAAAACATTAGCTCAGATTGTTTTTTGTATATCTATCACTTTTCAATGTACTGAATGTTTAAACGTTATCCAATATCTGTTTCTGTCTCTCTGTTACTCACACCATTACATATGTAACGTAATGTAATAATTTTGTTGATTTACTTCAATATAAATTTCTAACGCCGAAAGCGCGAATAGTAATATATGCAGATGTGTATAAAAGTACCACTAACTGTTTTTTGAAGTAAAACTTCTTTAGGCGCGACTAGGGGTAACTCAGATTTATTTTCTGACGGAAGTAATTCTGAGGAAGTAACGGTCTGACGTCAGCTATGGTAGGAGCAAAGTTTATAAATTTTATTATGGTAATCTTGTAATTAATTTTCAAAATTTTCAAACATCAAATTTTCCAGAATTTTCAAATTTTCCAGAATTTTCAAGATTTTTAGAATTTTCAAATTTTTCAAGTTTTACTTCAATCGCGCGTAAAGGTTACACACACACTTTTTTTATTACTGCTATTTATTAATATAAGCTTATATATTTCAGGTTTCCTATCTGCGGCAAAAAAATGGTATCATCAAAATGATGAGCACTCTTCATCTTTAGAAAGAACCACAAACCCATGTGAAAGTTTCCATTCCAAGTATAACTCGTCTTTCTACTGCCCTCATCCAAATATAAATAATTTTATTGAGATTATTTTACAATTTCAAATAAATACCTATATTAAAATAAATTCTGTCTCGGTACCAAAAAGAATTGTTGAGGAAAGTACAGCAAAAATCAATTTTGTAAATGAAAAAATATTACAATTAAGAGAAGGTACAATAAATAAATTAGAATTTGTGAAACTAGTGTCATACAAATTTAGGAAAAATAATTTGTAAGTTTGTAAATTTCTTCTGATGATTTGTATATAAAATTGAATAGTTCAGTCTGCAGACTGAATTTTATTGTTTGAGTCGTAATTTTCTTAAAAATTGGTGTTTTTAAATTTTCTGCGATGATAATATTATGTAATTTTGTAAGTTTCTGCTGATGATTTGTTTTAATAAATGTATAAAATACTTATCATGTCTTTATGTTTTTGATCAAAATAATCAAAATATTAAAACCAAAAAATAATGGTTAATATTGAGTTATTAACGAAATTCTATAAAAGGACGAAAGTTTGGCAACGTCTCACCTTCGTACAAAGATTAGAAGCTGGTAATTTATTTAGAGCTTAGGAGGCAATTCGTATGTGACCCTTTTAGCGACAGGTAAGAAACCCTTTTTCGGGAGGCATTTCGTATCCGGCCATTCAATCGAACATGTTCGTATTGTGGACAATTTTTTTATGATAAATTGTTATTTTTATATCATTTTAGTATTTACCACTTTATAGATAATTGTAAAAAAACTGTTGATTTAAGAATGAATAATTCTGCTACTAAAAATATTGGACAAATATCCTTTAAATGCGAAATTTGTTCAAAATACTTCAAAGATCAAAGTTTATTAAATCAGCATATTATACTTCACACTAGTAAAAAATTATTCAAATGTCAATATTGTTCGAAATGTTTCACAAAATCCAAGCGTTTAAAAAGGCATGTTAAAATTCACACTAGCGAGAAACCTTTTAAATGTAATATTTGTTCTAAATGTTTCAAATACCAAAGATATTTAAAAGAGCATAATAAACTCCACACTGGTGAAAAATTATTCAAATGTGAGGTTTGTTCAAAGTGTTTCATAAATTCTAGTAGGCTTAAAACCCATTTTAAACTTCACACTAACGAGAGACCGTTTAAATGTGAAATTTGTTTAAAATGTTTCAAAACATCTGGTTATTTAAAAATTCATATTACAAGTCACACTGTCGAGAGATCATTTAAATGTGAAATTTGTGCAAAATGTTTCAAAAAATCTAGTCATTTAAAGACGCATGTTAGAATTCATACTGGCGAGAGACCATTTAAATGTGAAATTTGTGCAAAATGTTTCACAAAATCCGGTAATTTAAATAAGCATACTAGAACTCACACTGGCGAAAAACCTTTTAGATGTGAATATTGTTCAAAGTGTTTCACAAAAAATGAAAGCTTAAAAAATCATCTTATTAGAGATCACACTGGTGAAAAGTCATTGAAATGTGAAATTTGTTCAAAATGTTTTTCACAACAAAGTGATTTAAATCAACACATTAGAACTCATACTGGTGAAAAACCTTTTAAATGTAAAATTTGTCCGAAAAGTTTCCAAAGTACCAGTAATTTAAAAATGCATATCAGAACTCACACTGGCGAGAGATCTTTTAAATGTGAAATTTGTGCTAAATGTTTCACCCAATCAAGTCAATTAAATACGCATGTTAGAATTCACACTGGCGAGCGACTTTTTAAATGTGAATTTTGTTCAAAATTTTTCACACAATCCAGTAATTTAAATAGGCATATTAGAACTCACACTAACGAGAAACCTTTTAGATGTGAATATTGTTCAAAGTGTTTCACAGAAAATGGAAGCTTAAAAAAACATCTTATTAGATTTCACACTGTCTAAAATGTCTAAAATGTAGATAAACCTTTTAAATGTAAAGTTTGTTCGAAATGTTTTCATAATTCTACTATACCTCGTTTCGTAGTCCGTTGGCAGTGTGTAAAAGGTGAGAAGGATGCGTAGTTGCCAGGTTTATCTTCAAAAAACTTACTATCTTTGTACTAAAAAAATATTTTTTTAACAACTAACAAAGTAACTACGCTACTGGAATCAAGTTCTCATTGGTTGACAGAACGAACTACGCTGGCACCGGTTGCCATTTAACTTAAAAATATCTCTTTCTATTGCGCGTAAATAAGACAAAGATAGTAAGTCTTTCTAAGATAAATCTGGCAACTACGCATCATTCCCACCTTTTACACACTGCCAACGGATTACAAAACGAGGTATAATTTAAACATTCATATGAGAATTCACACTGGCGAAAAACCTTTTAAATGTGAACTTTGTTCAAAATATTTCACACAATCCAGCATATTAGAACTCACACTGACGAGAAACCTTTTAAATGTAAATTTTGTTCAAGATGTTTTATAGGAGCCACTGATTTAAAAATTCATGTTAGAATTCACTTTTAAATGTGAAATTTTTTCAAAATGTTTCACACAAGCCAGTACTTTAAAAAGACATATTAGAATTCACACGGGTGAAAAACCTTACAAAATGTGAAATTTGTTCAAAATCTTTCTCAGACAAAAGAAGCTTAAAGCAGTATATTATTAGATACCACACTGACGAAAAAGCACAACAATAATGATTTACTATTTTTTTTTTGGAGTTTACTCCTTAAGAAACGATATATAAGGCGCCTGGTATGAAGAAAAAATATGGATAGTAAAATCGTGTGAAAGCATTACATTTAGAGAAGTATTACACGCAGGCGCAGTGAAACAGAATAATAATATTATTTCTCTCTCTGTGTGCTTCCCCAAACATCTTATTCTAAACGCATAGAGAAAGCACTTTTTGAATTTTTCAAAATTTTTAAAATGATTGAATTTTTTAAAATTTTCAAAATTTTTTAAATTTTCAAATTTTCAGAATTTTTAAAATTGTTGGAATTGACGACTATTAAATTTTCAAAAATACGACAAATAACTATTTAATAAATTTGTAACGCCATCTCTTGGTTTTACTATTAAGGTGGTTAAATTAGTGTAAATAGTGTTGCATATTTTTTAGGCACTATTATTTACATAATAGTTATAAAAACACAAAAATACCTTGGTGATCGTTCTTAAGGAATAAACTCCAGTCGCGTGTCGGAGCTGACACACACACTTTTTTTTAAGACCTTTGGTATTTTGATCAATTTCTATAAACTGGGTGGTAAAAATAATATAGAAACAATAAGTTTAAAGTTATTAAATCTTTTTCTTATTGTAAGTATCCAGGGTTGAATAACTGAATGAATCTGTTATAAATATTACCTTTTGAAGTCATAAATCTGTTTTCTTTTAAAATCTACTTCGTTTGGTATTTTCATCAGTTTCTACAAACTGTGTGTGATAAAAAGTAACTAAAAGATTGAGATAAGTTTAAAGTTACAAGAAAATTTTTATATTTGTAAAGTTCTGGATGGATCTGTGATAAATATTAGCCTTTAAAGTCACAAGGTGTTTTCTCTTAAAACCTGGTACCTTTTTGTATTTTCATCAACTTCTACAAACTATGAGATAAAAAGTAGATAGAAACATTGATAGAGCTTTAGTAGATAATAAGTTTGCAGTAACCAGAATTTGAAAGCTTCGAAGGATTGGTATTTTCATCAGCTTCTAAAAACTGGGTGGTAGCTTTAGCAGATTATAAATTTAAATTAACCACTTCTTATTTGTAAGCATTCAGGTTCGAAGAAGTGGATGGATCTGTAACAAATATTAGCTTTTGAAGTTACAAAGTTACTGTTTTACCATTTTCTTTTAATATCTGATACTATTTGGTGTTTTCATCAGCTTCTACAAACTGGGTGTTAAAAAGTAGATAGAAACTGTAATAGAACTAAAAGATTTTTCTTATTTAAAAGCTTTCAAGATTGAAGAGTCATTTAAAAATGCATGTTAGAATTCATACTTGCGAAAAACCTTTTAAATATAATATTTGTTCAAAATGTTTTGCAACTTAAAACGCTATTATTAAAGCTCCTAAATAAATTTAATACACACATGCTGTAAATAAATTTATAATTAAACTGAAATTATTTTTGGTCCTCCGTCCAGAAACAATAGTATTAATTACTTCAAAATCGTCCGGAAGATGACATTTTCCGGCCTAGGCCGGCAAAGTAGCTTTTAGATTATCTAAAGAGATGGCGCTATGAGTCATCAAACAAAAATACATAATGAATAATACAAATTTTAATTAAATTTATTTAAAAACAGCGTATAATTATACTAAACTAATAACTGTAGTTTACTCGCTCTTGCAAAATGTCATTTTCCGTCCTTGTGTCACAAATAATGATTTTATGATTTTTGTATCTGTGTGTTGAGCTATTTATGCCCAGTACAGTGGTTGTATTTTCCAGAAAATATTATGAAGGATTGATCAATAAACTTAAGTTATCTATTAAGTGCGTCAATTGTTTAATTGTTTACTTGTTTTTTTTTTGTTGGACAAAGCAAGAGACAAAAACCAGCTCTGATAAGATAAACGGTACTAAATTTAATAGATTATGGAATTTTTTTACCAGTGGCGTTACTTGAAAGAGGGTTCCAGTAATAAACTTTAATAAAAATTCAAACTTATAGTTAAATATTGAGAAAATGGATTGCAAATTCAAATGCTGTAATAATAAGGAGTTTAAAATTTTTATATGTGTAGTATGTTTTAATGTGTATCATAACAGCTGTTTAGAGAGAGATCACAAACGTGCTATTAAATTGGGAGGTAATAAAATACTTTGTTCCATGGAATGTCAACAAACAAACACAATGGAAGAAGAAAAAGTGGAAACACTTATCGAAAAAATTAATAAACTTAAGAATACAGTAGCAGATAAAGACAAAACTATAGAAAAAGTAAATTCAGAACTATTGAAATCAAAGAATGATAAAACTACATTAAATGATATCATTTCTAATAAGGAGGAGCATGAAACAAAGTTAAAGAAAAATGTAGAGGAATTAAACATTTTAAGTAAAGACATGGTGACAACCATCAGAGTTTTAGAAAATGATTATTTCCTTCGATTCAAATTAACCAATAGAATGTCATAATTTTTTGAAATCGGACCAATCAGAATCAAATATCAGCGACTGAAGTGAAGCGTACAACAGTACAAAATTCTTGTTTTTGTAATTCAAAATACATTTTTTATTAAAAGAATTACAAGTAAAGTAAAGTTGAACATAAACGTGTATTATAAATCAAAATTGTAGGTTATATGTTGAGTTTTTTGCGCGCTGTCAATTTGCACAGATCACTGAACTAAACCACTGTCAGGCCTTTTATGTTATAAGCAGTGCTGCAACATGGCCGCCTCCCTTGAAAGCCTAAGGCTTTTAAGAAGTTTCTTGCATAGGAAGAATGCACAATTTGACGGCAGGTCTTCGAAGCACTCCATTTATAGTTTTTACTGAAACAGTTCTAACAATTTTATCACATCCTGGGAAGGTTTCAACGACACGGCCTAACGACCACTTTAACGGCGGTAAATCATCATCCTTGATTAACACCAATACTCCTGGCTTCAAAGAATTCTGAGAAGGTTCAGCCCACTTTCTACGGGTTTGTAGATGATTGATATAATCCTTTGACCAGCGTGACCAAAATTTTTGCACCATCTTCTGTAGTAATTGGAATTGACTTAGGCGATTATCTGACAGCTTAGTATAATTTGGAGATGGAACAGCAGTTAATGTTTCTCCAATCAAAAAGTGCGCTGGTGTGAGGGAAGAAGTGTCATTAGGATCATTAGAAGCAGGATAAAGAGGACGTGAGTTGAGGATTGATTCTACTTGAGTTAAAACTGTAATAAATTGTTCATAAGAAAGAGGTGTATCTAAAATAATTCTATTTAAGTGTTGTTTCATACTCTTAACCGCACTTTCCCAAATTCCTCCGAAGTGGGGAGATCTTGGGGGAATAAATTTCCAAAGAATACGCTCTTCAGCTAATTTATTATGAATTTCATTATGATTATTATCGAAAAAGGTTTTTAACTCTTTATTGGCACCAATGAAGTTGGTACCATTATCGGAATTGATAACAAGAGGCTTTTCTCTTCTTGACGTAAATCGTCTTAACGCGGATATAAATGAATTGGTGGTTAAATCTCCAACAAGTTCTAAATGTAAGGCTTTAGTTGTCAAACAAACGAAGACACATACATATGCTTTGGTGAGTTTATAATTTCTAGTAATTCTATCCTTAAGTTTATAAGGCCCGGCATAATCAACTCCAGTGTGTAAAAAAGCCCTAGTTGGAGTGACTCTTTCTGAAGGAAGTTATCCCATAAAGGGTTGTATTGGTTTAGCGTTTAACTTAAAACAGATGATACAATCATGTACAATTTTTCGAACTAAGTTTCTACCGCCCAATGGCCAGTAACGTTCTCTTACTGAAAATAAGACTTGCTGAGGACCTGCATGAAACAATTTTTTGTGTTCCTCTTCTGTAATTAATCTGGAAAGTGTATGTGATTTTGGAAGAAGTATAGGATGTTTTTTAGAATAAATAAATGAAGATCTTTTTAATCTCCCGCCCACTCTTAAGATACCTTCCATATCTAAGAACGGGGCTAACTTTAGTATTTTACTGTCGGTGGGAATAATTCCGTGTAATTTAATCGCATTAATTTCTTTCGAAAACGATTGAGTTTGAACAATTTTAATCAACTGCATTAATGAGTCATCTAATTCTTTGGAAGTTAATGGTTGAACTTCACTTCTATTTAGTTTTTTTGTAGTACTTCTGTTAATTTTGGTGTTATTGATAAATCTTAAAACGTATGCAAAAATTCTTGTGAGTTTATTAATGTTGGAAAATTTATTTAAGTGAGAGAAAATGTGGAAATCAGTATTAGTTATAGTAAGAAGGGACAGAGAATCAGATCTAAGTTCTGGTAATTGTGAATAATTAACAGGCATTTCAGTGTTTTTGGGCCATTGTTCTGAAGAAAGTTTAAGAACATTTGGACCACACCACCAAAGTTTTGAAGAAGCTAATTCTACTGCTGAGATACCTCTTGTAAGGAGGTCAGCAGGATTTTCTGATGTTGATATGTAATGCCATTGTTCAGGATTGGAAAGAGATTGTATCTGAGATACACGGTTTGCAATAAACGTTTTCCAAAGATGAGGAAAAGCTTTGATCCAACTCAAGGATATTTGAGAGTCTGAAAAATAGAATATATCATTTATTTCCATTTTCAATGCCTCTTTGGTTTTATTCATTAATTCAGCTAGTAAGAGCGCAGCGCACAATTCTAATCTAGGGATACTTATAGTTTTTAAAGGAGCTACCCTAGCCTTTGAACGCAATAAGTGAGTTTGGATAGAACCATTAGTGTCAATTGATTTGATATATATTGCTGCTCCATAAGCTACAATAGATGCGTCTGAAAATCCATAAAGAGTAGTAAGAACAGAATAGATAAGGATTCAAGCCTTTGAATATCGGACTTAAAGGTGATCCATTGTGTATGTAAATTTAAAGGAATTGATTTATCCCATTGAAGACGTAATTGCCATAATTTCTGTAGGATTAATCTTGCTGTAATTATAAAGGGAAGAATTAATCCTAAGGGATCAAAGATTTGAGCAGTAATGCTTAAAACAGACCTTTTTGTTACTGATTCTTGAGGAGAATTAAGTTTGACAGAATAAGTAAATATATCTCTCTGTGGATGCCACAAAAGACCTAGGGTTTTTGTTAATTTATCATTACCCAAATGTATGAGAGAATCTGATGTGAAATTTTCATTTTGAAAGACATTTTTAGAATTCGAAATAAATTTCCTAAGAGAAAATCCACCAGACTCTAAAGTTTCAGTTAGAATTTCTTTAGTTGACGATATTTCTTCTAGAGTAGAAGCGCCTGTAAGTAGATCGATTGAACTAATTAAGGGATTTTTTTGAGAAATAGTGTGAGCAATTTCGTGTAAACATCGAATTGAAAGGAAAGCTGCACATGCTGTGCCATAAGTTACTCTGTTAATCTCATATACACTTATGGGATCAGATGATTCGAATCTCCATAAAATACGTTGTAATGGTCTGTGATCAGGATGCACCATTACTTGACGGTACATTTTCTCGATATCTCCTACTAAAACAAAATTGTGTTTTCGAAACCTGGTAAGAATGGATAGGTACTAGATCATCTTGGATAGTAGGACCTATAAACATCAGGTCATTAAGTGAGTATCCAGATGATGATTTAGCAGACCCATCGAAAACTACTCTCAATTTGCTAGTTAGACTGTCTTCTTTTATGACGCAGTGATGTGGAAGAAAGAATCCTGAATTGGTGTCATTATCCTTTAATGGAGTCATACGGTTCAATGATAAGTATTCGTCTAAAAATTTAGAATATTGTAATTTCAGATCAGGATTTTTATTAAGTTTATTTTCTAATGTGAGGAATCGTTTTTCAGCAGATTCACCCGAATCTCCTAGCTTTGAAAGAGTCTCTTTTAGGGGGAATTTAACTATAAACCTACCAGAAGGGTCACGTGTAGTGGTTTCGGAAAAATGTTTTTGACAGAAGAAATCTTCTGGTGAAAGATGCTGTTTAGAAGGAGGTTCATGTATTTCCCAAAATTTTTCTAAGTTTTTATTAATAACAGAATCAATATAGTTACTGTCTGTGGTTAAGTTGCAGAGTCTTGGACTATTCTGAGGAAAATTTATGGGACCTGATATAATCCAGCCTAACAAAGTTTTTTGAAGAATTGGATAATTTTGTCCTAATTTTATTTGGCCGGCACAGAGAATATCCCAGAATATGTCAGCTCCAAGTAGAATATCAATCGGAGAGCTTTCGTTAAAAGTTGGATCAGCTAATACTAAGTTTGGAGGAATATTAAGTAAGTTTTTATCAAAAGTGTTACATGGTAAAGAAGATGAAATTTTGTTAATTATATTAAGCAAGATATTTTGCTATTAAATGCAGTGTTTCTGGATTGAATAGTCAGAAGTACCTTAGAGTTAACTTTGGATAAGCTTTGATTTATGCCAGCAATTGTAATTTCTGTTTTATTGATAGGAAGATTGAGTTTAGAGCAAAATTCCTTCGTTATGAAGCTATTCTGTGATGCACTGTCTAATAGTACACGACAGTTACGTGGAGTCTGATGCTTATCGAAAGCAATTAATAAGGCTGTTGAAAGAAGAATACATCGATTATTTTCCAAAGAACAATAGGAGTTTGAAATGTTTGGTGTTTCCAATGTTTGTAAATTTTCTACTAAATTATTTTGTTGAGATGAGGATCTAGTATTATCAGAAATTGAGTTCTGTTGTTCAAAATGTAAAAGGGTATTATGTGCTTTACTGCACTTACAGCATTTACTAGAAACGCAATTTTTAAGGCTATGTCCCGAGCGAAGGCAGTTTACACAAATTCTGAGTTTTTTGACTTCATCATACCTGGCTTTGGGATTAAAATTCAGAAATTTAGGACAATTTTGAACGATATGTTGTTGATTGCATAGAAAACAATTTATATTTGCAGAAGTAGTAGTAAACGATTTGTTAGTTTTATATTTGTTATCATTTTGTTTGTATTTAGAGTCATTTGGTTTACGATCGCTTTGATCATTGGCTAATAGTTTATACCTATCTTTTAAAAATTCAGAAAAGTCCGATAATTTCGGTTTAGTCATTTTAGCTGCAATAGCTTCCCATTTACGTTTAGATCTTACGCGTTGTCCTACGTAAGCGACAACAAGCGGCCGGCGCGAGCGCCGCGGTTGACGGCAAATGCGGTAAATGCGACCAGAGTGTCCTACATGCAAATGCACGCCGCGTTTTGTTTCCCAGTTTTCAAGATGCCGTGTCCATCATGTCGTTAAAAGTCACAGACATGATGGAACACGCAAAGCTGAATGGCAGAGACTGTAGCGGCAGAGGCGGAAATATCAAATATTTTGACCGGTCGTGCCGCTTGAAAAGCGCGTGTTGCCGCTTACGTAGGACACCGCGTTAGAGTATGTTTTAATATTGTAGTGTCCTACGTGCCGAAAAACGCGCGGCAAGCGCACGACACGCGCTTTTCAAGCGGCACGACCGGTCAAAATATTTGATATTTCCGCCTCTGCCATTCAGTTCTGCGTGTTCCATCATGTCTGTGACTTTTAACGACATGATGGACACGGCATCTTGAAAACTGGAAACAAAACGCGGCGTGCATTTGCATGTAGGACACTCTGGTCGCATTTACCACATTTGCCGTCAACCGCGCCGCTCGCGCTGGCCGCTTGTTGTCGCTTACGTAGGACACCGTGTTATGTCTAAATTCAGATAAACTATGTTTATTATGATGGTATACCAATATTCGGTTGGTTCTCCTAAGGTTTTTAGAACTCTTAAGGTACGTGTCATTGTATTATGGATTTGTTTTAAGTTAGCATAAGATTCTTTGGTAATAGGTTGTAGGCTTAATAAGATCCTAACATGATAATTGATTAATGCATTGGTATCCTCATATTGATCAAGTAAACTTTGCCAAGCAATATCATAGCTATCCTCGGATATTTGTATATCTCGTAAGAATTCAGATGCTTCACCTTTCAAAGCAAGTCTGAGGTAATGGAATTTGTTTATTTTCGATAAATTAGTTTTGTCATGAATAACAGATTTAAAGGTATCCCTAAAGAATAACCATTCACCGAATGAACCATCAAAGGTAGGTAGGTTAATATCGGGTAATTTGAGATTTATAGCTTGATCATTAGAAGAGTATTGAGTATTTTGTACATTTGGATTATAAGCTGGTATTGAATAAGAATCAACAATAGGTTGTTGATTATCTGGAAAATCCCTTTCACTAGCTGCTCTTTGATTAGTTGATGGCATTGGATAATTCAAGTTACTATGAGTGTCAGATATTGATTGAGTTTCAGTAATATGAGTATTAGACAATAGTTTATTAGCAGAATTGAGTAACTTATAATAATAAGTATCTTCAAAATTAGTTCTTTCATTCATATCAATATCTGGCTCTTCTTCATCATTATTATAAGATGCTAATTCAATTTTAAATTGTACATTATTGAATTCATCTAGTGAAACTAAGATATTGTTTAATCTGGTTTGTAATTCATTATAATTAGTACTATTATCCTCTAAAAATTTGTTAATAAAAGTTTCAAACCGCGTAAGAGCACCTTTAATTACAGATCGTTTGGATTTTAATTTTTTAATATCGTCCACCATGATAAAAAAGTATAAACGACAAAATGAGAGTTATACAACTAATAAACTTAAGGATATAAGACACAATTTTGGTCTAAGAGTATGAAAAATAACCTAAATCGGTTGGATAACGTATAAAATGGTGTTGCCGTAGTTGGCTAAAAACACCTACGATATATTATTATAGTAGTATTTAACAAATCAAGCAGAATGTAAGGAAATAAATCAATAAAATGGAAAAAGGTAAAATGGAACGCACTCACCTCGTAATGAAAGCTTCAAGTTTCAAGTTCTTGATAATCGGTACTGAGTTTTATTTAAGTTCCAATCTTCAACTACTGGTAATGTATTCGGATGCGAAGGACCATGAAGCGTACAACAGTACAAAATTCTTGTTTTTGTAATTCAAAATACATTTATTAAAAGAATTACAAGTAAAGTAAAGTTGAACATAAACGTGTATTATAAATCAAAATTGTAGGTTATATGTTGAGTTTTTTGCGCGCTGTCAATTTGCACAGATCACTGAACTAAACCACTGTCAGGCATTTTATGTTATAAGCAGTGCTGCAACAGCGACTATTGCACTAGAACAATATCAGCGACTATTGCACTAGAGAAATAGTCACGTCAAATATTAATGTCAAAAATTTGTCTTCTCAGGAAATAATCTTCCTGTATATAACACGACCGTGATTAATAGTCTGCTATTTTTGTTGTTGCTAAATTTCTCGAATATTTTACAATTTGTTTCGACATAATTTGACATTAATAATCAGAGAATAAAGCCCTCGAGCTAAAGCTCTCGGGCTTTAATCACTGATTATTAATGTCAAATTATGTCTCAACAAATTGATACTAAAATATTCTCAAAATCTAGATACCACAAAAATAGCCGACTATAATCAAGGTCTTGTTATATTTCCCTTGAAAACAAGGTGGCCCATGACAATTTGATGAATGAAAATAAAGAAATAAGAATCCTTCAAGAAACCCATACAAAATTAGAAATTAAAACATTAGAACAGAAAAATGAAACTTACTTAAAAGAACTAAATGACCTAAGAAACATAATAAATGATATACAGAAATCAAATATGTAGTAGAATAGAAAGAACACAACCACCAAATGCTTATGGAAATAATAGCAACAGAGAAATGATGGACATGAAGAGAATACTTATTCTATCTGATAAATATGGAAAAGGACTAGATAAAGAACTTAGGCGCTGTTATAATGGAAATATAAGGTATAATATACAGACTATCAGTAAACCTGGGGCGCATTTAGAAGGAGTGGTGGAAGATATTGTAGCTTTGACGGGTAATTTCACTTTTAACGATTATGTAGGTAATTATAATTGCGGGAACCAATAACTTTAAAGAAAAACGTTATCCATCTCTAAAATTTATACATAATAGGCTTAAGAATATAAATACAACGGTGTGGTCGAACTCCGCCGATACTAATCCCTTACCTGAAATAGAGGGCATAGCTCCGCCGTTGGCTAAAATAATCCCCTTTAATCCATAATTATCAGTGTACGATTATGAAAATACTGACAGGTAATTTTAGTTTAAAATGAAAAATTTTTAAATTAATAAAAATTTATTATAGGTACATAATAAACATAGGTAAATATACATAGGTAAAAATATTATTACATTGACGAATAGTGAAAAGATGTGGCTTTTACGTAATCAAACCTATTTAACTCATTATTTTTATATTTATTTACTAGTTTTTGTAAACATTCTATACGCACTTTGTGGTTTCTGTTATGAATTTTTACTGGCAAGTGTGTACTATTTAGTTTTATATATGTGTTCGTTTGAAAGTCTTTTAAAACATTGATAAAATTAATAATATTCGGATGAGGGGTATAAAAAGATTTATTTAGCGTCGAATGAAAAGATTCACAACAGTTGGTGGTTCTTTCTGTTGTTGCAGACGCGCTTGCCCAAATTACTGATGGAAAACGAGAATCTTCGTCAATATAGTTTTCAACTAAATAGTCAAAAAACTCGATAACTTTTTCATTATTTATTTCTATATGGCGGGGGGAAATTAATTTTTTGCAATTTTTTTTAGCTATATCAACTGTTCTTCATTGTTCTATCAAAATTTTTTTTTGTTCGTTTTTAGTTTTTTTTCTTTTTAATTTTCAAAATAGGTTCCCTTAAGGTGGCGGGGAGAAATTAATTTTTTGCAATTGTTTTTAGCTATATTAACTGTTCGTCAACTGTTCTTGATTGTTCTATCAAATTTTTTTTTGTTCGTTTTTAGTTTTTTTTCTTTTTTATTTTCAAAAATTGATTTTCAAGTTAGTTCTCTCTCTCTTTTTCTTATTGGCCTTTGGACTCCTGTCGCAATTGGCCAGCACATTTAGTTTAATATGAGTCCGGGGTCATCGAGGATGGATCTGGGTCGATTCCATACCTCATCCACTTTGGAATGTTGAAGTTCCTATAACACTTAAAACAGTCCCCACAAAGTAAGTCTATTTCTACAGAAGTAATTGATTGATTTTTAAAAATTTTAAAATGAGTTTTAAAATCTTGATGTTGACACTAAATATAGATTTTTTCACTTTTATTTTAATATTTTATGACTGTTTATTCATTGTTCTATAAAAAAAATATTTGATCGTTCTTCGTTGTCCTGTAATTTAATTAAAAACTTTTATTTACGCCGATTACTTGTTAGTGCGCATGCGCAAGATAACGTGTATTTGTTTAATCTGCTTTCTTATGATACCATCCTCATGGTCGTTGAAAATTTCCCAAAATATAAAAATCAGAAAAGAATATCTTTCTGGCAGTTATAAAGAATATCTCAACAGATGGTAAATCCAAAATAGAAGTTTCTCCTGTTAAAAAAGAGAAGTTTATCATGTTTATTATTGCCTATTAAAAAAGAGAAAATAATTCTGAAAACGACCGAAGCAAAATAATAAGAGCAATAAACATAAAAATTTCGAAACGTGAGAATAACTAAATTATCTTACATTTACTAGCAGAGGATGGATGGTATTTCCGAAATAGCAAAAGCTTTTACAAAAGAATAATTAAAGTATAAATATTTTGTTGAATTATAAAAATGAAAATAAAACAAACATATTTAACAAGTTTTAGAATTTTCATACTTAATTAATTAGGATTAAAAAATATTAAAAAACTACGCATTTATAATTAAATAGTATATTATATTATAAGGATTAAAAGTGCATAATTTTTTTTACGAGCAATATTTGCAGTTGCAAGGCGGAGCGCAGCGCAGCCGAGCGAATGCAAAATTGCGAGTAAAAATAGGCACTTTTAGTCCGTATGATATATACTATTTTTTCTCCAACCAAGTCAAAATTAAAATAAATTTAGTTTTATTCAAAAATCGTTAATAATTTGGTAATAAATTTGAACACCTATTAATAGGGAATATGCATTTATTTTTTTTATTCGTTTAATTCACTTTTCACTTCGTTTTAATATAGTAAAAAATAAAAGTATTGTTGAAAATGTACTAATTAAATTTTAAAAAAATAAATAAAAAGTCGCTTAAATTTGTCATGTTCAAACGCTCCATTTTGCGCGCGCTTCGGAAACGTCACATCGCACCACCTGTCAGTGACATTTGTTTACATTTAGTGTGATTATTTGAGATTTTTGAGTTTAATTCGCTGTGAAATCATGCAAAAAGATAAAAAACCATTTTACCGATATTTACTACACATATGTTCCCCTCTCGTTTTACTTGAACATAGCCCACAGCTGAATCACCATAAGATTCTCTTTGAGATCTGTAACAATAATTTTAGGCAAATTCACCCAAAAAGATTCAATTGGTCACCTACATCCTCATTTACCTAATTCTAAATCAATTAAACAAAATTCTTTAAGCTTTTCATACATAAGTATAATATGATCTAAAACATTTATTAGCAGGTAAATGTAAACAACATTTACTTAAAATATAACCTTAAAGTTAAGGTTATGTTTAAATGAGTATTTATGAGTGCACGAAGTTTTAAAATCTATTTGATAGATAATACAGTATGTAATATTATATAATTTGTTATATAATTACCTTAAAGCTTTTACTCTTTTGACTTCAACGGATACAAAATCTGAATTCGATGCAAAACATGTCATCATAAAAGCATCTATTTTTGGTAAATTGTCCGACTGTGCTTTCACAAAACCACTTTCCGTCATTGTTTTTGATAATAACTAATGTATTCAAACCGTTTACACAGTACAAAACACCACAGGATATAATTAAAACACAATGTTAAGCACAAATATCTTGTAAACACATGTAAACAACTCAAAGGGATGCGATGTGACGTAACGTCGCTTCGACCAATGATGGGTCGTTTTCTCAGATTTGAATATCGCGCACAAAATTAACATTTTAATTTAAGTTTTATGGAATGAAGTCCAAATTAAATATAGAAATAATGGTTTAGATATAATTTTAAGAGCATAAAGTATTGTTGATATTAAAATCAAATAAATCTAAATTACATGCATATTCCCTATTATAACAGCGATAGCAAGTCGGTAGTCATGGATATCTGGTATTGTTGGTAAATATTGATTGTCAAGTAGACGTCAGTAGAAGTACTAATTATATAATTTTTGTAGTAGTTTTTACGCTGCTTTTAAAATGAATCCCGAACACAATGAAAATATACCTGCGGATATATTGGAAAGTGCCGAAGCAGTATATCTAAATCTTTTGCCACCCAAATCTCGCCAAGTTTATGAACTTGCATATCAGCGATTCATGGATTGGTGTAAAGAAAAAAATGTGCAAAACTATGCGGAGAGTGTTCTTATGGTGTAATATAGTTGCCCAATTAGTTTGTTTCACTAAGTTTGTAAGAGACAATGTTTTTTTCTTTAAATTTCAATTAGAGAGCTCAAATGCAATTACTTTTAGTCCTAGGATTAAAAGTAGCGTTTTTAATCCTGGGATTAAAAGTGTTGCTAAGCAACGAGCAAATTTTTGTACGGTAAGGGAATTGATGGCTTTTGAACCTGAAAATAGTACAAAAATGTCAACATTTTTTGATGGTTGGAGAAAAAATAATTTTTTATTAAAGTTAAAAGTGGCATTAACAAAAAAATTAACAACTAATAAATTCTGTAATAAAGATATATCCAGTTATAAATAAATTAAATAGAATATTCTTTTAATAAGTTTTACCTATTATAATTTGGTATCATTCTCGTAAGAGGATGCATAAACTAAAATTTTAATTCCACTGAATAAATAATTTAAAAACAGATAAAAATTTAAAATCTTCAAGATCAACTTAACATGTTTTAAAATTATGTATTACAATCATCATTATAATAATCAAGTATTACGATTACTTTTCAGTAAACATAACGCTTATGTACTAAAGTAGATGAGCTATACGGATTCTGCCTCACTGCTTCCAAATTTCGCCGCTAGATGTCGCCACAGGTGGTGGCGCTGTAATCTGCTGTTTATTCGAGTGGCCTTTGACATTTGACGCAAGCAGCCAATTATTCTTTTTTCAAATGGCCTTTGACGTTTGGCACAAGCAGCCAACTCTTCTTTTCGGTATATTTTTGAATTTTTTCGCGCTTCGCTGTCATCGTACCAACTTTACATGCAACCAACATTACAGTGCTACCAACTTTTGCGTTATAACAATTTAATTTAAAAAAAATTCCAACCAAGCAGAATTGAACCCGGGTCCCCCCGTATCATAAACAAATACTTTAGCCACTACACCATCGCAGGATTTAATAAAATGTGACAAACAATAGTAGAAAAAAATAATAAACAAGTCTTATCGCAATAAAGATAACAGACTTAGAAATATTTTAAATTAGTTTATTCCAAAAGAATTTTTTTTATGTCTGACGTATCATTGTAAAGGGGTTGATGTATAGAGTAAGATGAAGCGTCAAAAAGACCGTATTTATGCTGCCAAAAAGGCATTATAGCTAATCTCGTGAACGACCGAACGGATTTCGACGTATGACGTATCATTTTAAAGGGGTTGATGTATAGGGTAAGATGAAGCGTCAAAAAGACCGTATTTATGCTGCCAAAAGGGCATTATAGCTATATCTCGTAAACGGCCAAACGGATTTCGACGTATGACGTATCATTTTAAAGGGGTTGATGTATAGGGTAAGATGAAGCGTCAAAAAGACCGTATTTATGAGGCCAAAAGGGCATTATAGCTATATCTCGTAAACGGCCGAACGGATTTCGACGTATGACGTATCATTTTAAAGGGGTTGATGTATAGGGTAAGATGAAGCGTCAAAAAGACCGTATTTATGAGGCCAAAAGGGCATTATAGCTATATCTCGTAAACGGCCGAACGGATTTCAACGTATGACGTATCATTTTAAAGAGGTTGATGTATAGAGTAAGATGAAGTGTTTAAATCTTCTAAAATATTAAAAGCGCGTGACCTTGGTGCATAAGCAGGTTCGCAATGTGTGACGTAATCGACTGATGTGTTAGAGTGATAACAGACTTATTAATAATAAAACATATCATGTAAAATATGTAGTTTTAGAATGGCTTCGAGAGAATACAGTCAAAAACTTGAAGAGTTTTGTGAAAATATAAGAAAATTAAACCAACAGATTTCTGTCTACGAAGGCCAAAAAGAAGTGTTAAAAAAGATTGAAAATTTAAGTTTGTGGGACAAAGTTTTTAAAAAATATTTACCAACATCATCAACGCCCACAAGACGAATAAAACCATGGCCTTGCTAAAAGCAAATTTTGTTCTTTTAACAGCAATATTAAATAACATGCTTTATGTTAACGTTCCACAAAACGTTGCACATATTGGTGTGTGTTTAGACACAAACGGAACAAAACAAGAGTGCAATACATGGCAAATGATGAGTCTGTCAACAGTCAATGATGGAAAATTGCCGGTGTTTGCATTGAATTTAACAGAATCACCTCTCAACTACAAGCTAAAATTAATTTTTAAAGATAACTCTGAAGGAGTGGGGGAATGGCGATCAAATCTTCAAATCCCAATGCAACAACTAGAAATTACTATGGAGGATCCAATGCAAAAGAAAATGTGCCAAATCGTACAAATAGAATGGGCAACGTTAGTAGGAGTTTACTTACTAATTCTCAAAATTATATCAAAAGACGTAAAAAGAAGAATGAAGCGATAAAATGTATTTTTAAATAATAATAACAATAAATATTTGTAAACTTGTAAAAGGTGTTTTAATAAAAAACCTTAATTTTTTGTTTTATAGCTTTATTTAGGTAATACAGTATAATACAACCAATTATACAAAGAAAGAATATTATTATATGCACACATAAATTTACCGTTGGCGTGGTGAGGACATCCTGAATATACAGCTTCAAAATTTTTCGTTGCACAGGGTGTCCCATCATAATTTGCAACATCATAAATTAATACATGGAGTCCAAGTTCTTCACATTTTGCTTTTAAGAAGTCAATTTTTTGATTTCCTCTAACATAAATCAAATCAACGTTGCCAAGTAGGTGTTTCTCCAAAATTGCATTGACATCGGAATAATCTACATCTCCAGAATCGTATCGTATTCCATGTATAAATTTTTCCAAATACCGCGTAGTTTTCTTGTCTTTAACAGTCAACTCGTGGAATGGTTTAGGAGGATTAAATAAAAAATTCGATTTTATACCACCAATCTGAATAGCGACTTCTTTTGGACAAAAAACTTCATCGATTATAAATCCTTGGATGTCGACTACTGCAATTCTCATGATGACGACGACGACAATGAAACTTCTTTGAAAGCTGAGCAAATACTAAAAAGTTAGCAGTTTATATTATATTTTTAACTACTTCCGTTAAGGGATAATGCTCCAATAAACAATCGTGAATTATGATGCAATATGCTTTAGTATTTTTGGGAAATCCCTCATTAGCATCAATTTCTAGTCGTACATCAACAGTCGATGATTTCATCGATTCTTCTTGCTTAGAACAATCGATAACAAACAAAGCACGATTTCGAAATGCTAGAAAATCCATTAATGGTCGTTTCATTGATACTCTGTTGTAACTGGAATTGAATTCGCTGTAGTTGTAATGAGCTAGCGCAAAATCGCCTTTGTCAAAATCAAGTTGCATCCTTTCATTGGGAAAATATTCGCCATTCAATGCGAGTCTGAGACCTTGTAGATTTACGTGATCAAATAAAGAAGGATCTGCAATTTTCAGATTTCTCCTATTAGTTTGGAAAAATACAATAACATATCGAGGTTTCTCTATTGCAGACGTTGTTTTAACAGCCCAAATTTCTTGTTTTGCTCCTGCGGTCAAAGATGGTAGCTCATGTAGTTCCCATTTTCTAAACGGAATTACGATTGGACGATCGCTTTGAATTGATCGCATCAATTGTTCTTTAACAAAATCATTTGGATAAATATGTTTAACTTTCAGTTCCATCGACTGAATCATAATCTGTACGGTTGTAACAGTAGGTACGTTACCGGTACCTCGTTTCTCTGTTACAATAACGCTATCGAGATCATTACGAGCTCGAACGAATCGAATCGTTTGTCGTCCACAAGTTACCATTGGGTAATCATTGAAAATGTTGAAGATGTGTTTAAGCGGCATCAGTAAACTAAATGATTTATCATCAGCATTGAGAATGGGACTTACGGGATAATTCCAACCAGCAATGGCGAGGTGACGAGAATCTTCTTCATTGTAACATGTTAAAGCTCTTACAGTGCTAACAATTCCAGGATCTCGAACTGTTTCTATCTCTCTTGCACTTTCGCTATACGTACACGAGTCGAATAGATATGCTCCAAAGTTTGGTGTCAAACTAACATCGCCATCACCAGTTACATCCAATTTTCCTTTAATAGCCAACAACGTATCATGCATTGCAAAGAATGAGTCCACCTGATTTAAACTAAATTCTACAATGTCGCTGCAGCTAAACGATTTGATGAATGGTGTGTAAGATCGGTATTCGGATTTTCTAATCGATTTATCCTGAGTCGGTTCTCGATAGAGATCAAACATTGGATCTTGAATTGTTCGTATACGATTCATTATTATTATTATTGTTAATAACTTTGAAACCAAGAGCTTTCAAAAATAAAACGTTGTCTCTAGTAAGTTGTCGCCGCTGTCGTCCTACTGAACACTTTAACGACTTGTTCAATACTGCAGGCTTCCGAAAATATGAAGGTGCTATATAGTTGTTGAAAATTAATCCCATTCTTTCAACTCCAACCCCAATATGCTTCTTTCACCTTGAAAATTTACAGGTCTTGAATTTTGATCCAATGCCAGTATAGTAATATTTGTAATCTCAGGTATATTAATCACCGGCAAATACGTGATATTTTTCGGAATTTCGTCAATAGCGTAACCAGGGTCTACGGATATACCAAACTCGTGGATAGTGTGAGTAGGTCTGTTGTTGTAGAAGGCTCCGGTGGTAATGTTTGTTTCGAAACGAATCGTTCGTACTTTAACAATTTCCACAGGTAGATCGGAACTATGTCTTACGTTCGGTTCCAGAATCCTCTTTGAGAAACCCAACATTCTGCCTATACTGTCTTCACGCTCGAAATTTATTGCATGTTGACTACTGAATATTTCACACTTGAGTGTATTATTGTTGGGTTTTAATGAAAAGACGTCTTCAATCTTTGCATTTGGTGGTATATTTAGTAAATTTCTAATCGTCTCTTCAATATCGGAAATTTCATAGCAACCAGTATTTAAGGTTATTTTCTGCAATTTAGTTTTATCGTTATTTTCGTAATAGTAAAAGGCATTACTGCCAATCTCTACATTCGGTATACTGTTGTACGAAAAGAAAAACAGAAATGCCAACTTGTATTGTTTCCTCGGATCTAAACTTAACGGAACCGGAGGAGTCCAATCAAATTGATAATCACGACTCTCTAGCGTCAACAACATAACTGTTGGAGGTTGAACAAAGAAATAAAATTTTATATCTTTAACATTTATTTAAATAATTTTTTACAAGTTCATTACATTTTTCTAAACCTAGTTTACATATATTGCAATTTCCTTGTGATTGCGCAGGTCCGTCAACATGGGTGGTCCATTCAGGACGATTATGATGAACAAAGCAGGGCAGGCAGGTTCGCAATTCAAAATCCAATCTATATTCAAGCGGCAACTTGCACCAAACTTGTAATAATTCACAAGGTTTTGCGTACCTTTTCAAATAACATATAGGAAAACAAGCCAATTCCTGTTCAGTAAAGCCAATCAGTTTCTTTTCACGATTAATGTACGCCAAAACTGCCTCCATCGTATAGAAATTCTAAACAAAGATGGCCGCAATTGATTTGATTAAAAGTCTGGTAAGGATCGTGGTTGTAAACAATTTTCGTTGCAGGTCCCAGATACTGTACAAGTTCTTTCGGCGGTTTCAACTTGCCAAATGAATCGAAATATTCAACGCTATTGTTAATCTTCCCATACGCCACCCAATGAGTTCCATGATTTTTGCTTTCATCCAAATTTAGGATTGCGCATTCGCGTTGAACAGGACCGGTTTTAGGCAATGTGTCTCGCATAAATACACCTCTAAAATTTGGGATTTTTAGACGTTTAGCATATCAGTAAAGGGGCTAGGCCGGTTCGAGCGCAAAATCGATCATTTTTACATGTAAATCTCCATAAGAAAATCTAAGGTCCATTCTGCTTATTTTTGTATCTTTTGGCTCGGTTCGAGCGCAAAATCGATCATTTTATCATGTAAATCTCCATAAGAAAATTCTAAGGTCCATTCGGGCCATTTTTGTATCTTTTGGCTACGTGTACACCACGTGACCTAAGCGTGGAACAGGAGAGGGATCAATAGAGATGTAGGAGGATGTAAAGGCGGCAGCCTCAAATAAGATGACGGGGGTAAATAGAATCGGAACTGTGAGAAGGATGTATGGAGTGAAGTTAGGGATGCTGGAGCAGTATGGAGTAAGATGACGAGGGTAAATAGAGTCGGAACTGTGAGAAGGATGTATGGAGTGAAGTTAGGGATGCTGGAGCAGTATGTATATTGTCGTATGACGTAAAGTTAGGGATGCCGTAATATTTGTGTAATCTCATTACTATCTGCAAGTATGTTTAATAAAATTCATGAAAATAACAACCCATTCGTAGAATCTAATTTATAAGTAAAAAATTTTATGTACCTATAGGTATGTATCAAACTTTAATGAAACCCAAGTACCTTATAGTCATTTTTTAGAAGCTAAACTTTGCAATAAAACTAAATAATGGTTATTTTTAGATATCAAACCTAGAAACTTGATAGCTTTCTACCTATTATAATATATTAGGGATGCTGGAGCAGTATGTATATTGTTGTATGACGTAAAGTTAGGGATGCTGTAATATTTCTATAATTACTATATGCAAGTATGTTTAACAAAATTCATGAAAATAACAACCCATTCGTAGAATCTAATTTATAAGTAAAAAAATTTTATGTACCTATAGGTATGTACCATACTTTAATGAAACCCAAGCACCTAATAGTCATTTTTAGAAGCTAAACTTTGTAATAAAACTAAATAATGACTATTTTTAGATATCAAACCTAGAAACTTGATAGCTTTCTACCTATTATATTAGAGATGTTGGAGCAGTATGTATATTGTCGTATGACGTAAAGTTAGGGATGCTGTAATATTTCTATAATTACTATATGCAAGTATGTTTAACAAAATTCATGAAAATAACAACCCATTCGTAGAATCTAATTTATAAGTAAAAAAATTTTATGTACCTATAGGTATGTACCATACTTTAATGAAACCCAAGCACCTAAGAGTCATTTTTAGAAGCTAAACTTTATAATAAAACTAAATAATGGCTATTTTTAGATATCAAACCTAGAAACTTGAAAGCTTTCTACCTATTTATATTTTTTCTAAGCGAAAACGCAATAAATCACAACAAAAATATAGGTATTATTCTTTGTTTCCATATAAACATTTTTATCAACAAATCATTTAGCAAATATTTATCTTAGATATTATACGTTTACTTTTTAACGTTATTTTCATTCAATTACAAATTGCATTTCAAATTTGCAAATCGAAAAAAATAAAATAATATAGGTGCAAGTTTTATCAATCATTATAAATAATAATAATATTATGGCTCTAAAAAGAGCCGATTATTTAAAAAGTGCTTTTGATGCTTATAGAATAAAAAATTAAGTCTATAAACCATCACCTTCTGCAGCAATCTGCAGCTGGCGTATTTTATTAATATGATGCAGCCTCGATGGTCTTAACTGCTGCATTGAAAGTTCTGTAGCCTGCAGCAGGCGTATTTTATTAATATGATGCAGCCTCGATGGTCTTAACTGCTGCATTAAAAGTTCTGTAGCCTGCACAGCTCTATGAACCCGTTCATCTTCACCTTCACGCTGCCAAATTGAAACGATTCTATGATTAGGAGTATTTCCTAACCCATCACCTTCAGCGGCCAAATTAAGGTGACGTGATCTTTCTTGATGCATTTTAAAAGTTATATACTGTTCTCGGATCAATTTGCAATAACAATGAAGTGTATAAAAATCAAACATGTGAAAGAGTTATCGATAAACATAAAAACCGCAAATATATTCAATACATAACAACCACAAAAAATATTGTATTTATATCTAGAACCACCGAAATGTGAATAATGCCAAGGTAAACCGCAAAAAACAAATATACGTGTGAAAATTTTGATAAATAATGAAATATCTATATTATTTTTAAGGTATTGATTTCAGAAATAATAAAAATAACTATAACCAATTAGTTAAAGATTATTACATTACGCTTTACATAAACTTAAATAAAAGTATTAATTATGGTATAATATATTAAACATAAAGTAGTACCTAGAATTTATATTAAAAATCCTAAAAGTAAGGTTTGTGATTAACTCAAAGAAAAAAGTTTAAATGATTGTAATAAAGCCAAATAATTAATTTATAGTAAATACGAACTCTGATTGATATATTTTTTTGCATTAAAATTTTCTGAAAATACTCTAAAATTTGATAAAAACCAAAGAATAGTGTAATAAAATTCATGAAAATAACAACACATTCGTAGAATGTAATTTATATGCCAATAAACTGCTTTACGGTATTAATTTCAGAAATAATAAAAATAACTATAACCAATTAGTTAAAGATTATTACATTACGCTTTACATAAACTTAAATAAAAGTATTAATTATGGTATAATATATTAAACATAAAGTAGTAGAATTTATATTAAAAATCATAAAAGTAAGGTTTGTGATTAACTCAAAGAAAAAAGTTTAAATGATTGTAATAAAGCCAAATAATTAATTTATAGTAAATACGAAGGCTGATTGATATATTTTTTTGCATTAAAATTTTCTGAAAATACTCTAAAATTTTATAAAAACCAAAGAATAGTGTAATAAAATTCATGAAAATAACAACACATTCGTAGAATGTAATTTATATGCCAATAAACTGTCCGTAAAGTAGGTACTACTATAGTCTTTTTTGCGATTTTATCTAATAGGCAAATATATATAAGTAGCTTACAAAGAAAAATTACATCATTCACTTAATAGTCAGCTATGAGGGTGGTTTACTTTTTTATGTTATTGTGTTTTGTAGCAGCGGAGGATGCGGAAGATGATGAAATTAAAATTTTTTTATTGAAATATAAATACACAACAAATGAATCTCTTACCGATTACACAGAAGTTTTAGCTAAATTTCAGGAAAAATATAATTTACCGGTAGACGGTACCCCTAACATTGAAACTTTAAGATTAATTCATAGATCGCGATGTCCAGAACCTGAAAATTATTCGGTAGGGCTAAGGTGGAATAAAACAGAATTAAATTGGTATTTTCCACTGGCAAATCGTGAACAATTAGACATGGCTAAAATAGCATTCGAGATATGGGCTCAGGCATCAGTTTTAAAATTTAGACATGTGCCGTTTCCATATAAGGGTAAACCTGATATTACAATACAAATGAGTAGGCGTCAACATAGTTTTCGTAAAGACTGTCAGGGATCTACCATCTGTCCAAACACTTTTGATGGTCCTGGAGGAATATTGGCACACGGGTATTTTCCTGCTGTAGACGGATCATGTGTTGAGGTTCATATGGATAAAGAAGAAGATTGGAGCTATGCACAAAACATTTCTGAGGAGCCCGAAAAAACAAATTTTCTTAAGGTACTCACACATGAATTGGGACATGCGCTGGGTCTGGGGCATTCTAGTGATGAACATGCAATTATGTACCCATGGTATTCTGAAGATGTTAGTAAATTAGGTCACGATGATATCGCAGGTATGACAGCTCTATACGGACTTAAACAAAAATATGTATACAATCCGTATGCACCAACGAAACCAGCGCGCCCAACAACCCCTTCTACAAAGAAGCCAACAACAACGTCAATGAGTACAAAGAAGTCAACAACAACGACTATAAGTACAAAGGAGTCAACAACAACGTCTATGAAAAAGCCTACCAAAGTTACACCTGTGGAAAAATCTATAAACTTGTGCGATGTGAAAATCCCTGATATTATGTTTTTAGCTTATACACCAGAGTTTTCAGCATATCATATGTATATTATAAAAGGAAACTTACTCTGGAAATATAATTTGGATACGCCAAAAATAGCAACAGCTGAAGATTTAAAAAATTATTTACCAAAAGAAATAAAACAGATTTCCCATGTTTATCAAAGCAATGCAGGCACGCTGATTGTTGAAAGTGAGGGTAAATTTTTTGCTGTTACGTTTCCAGGAATATTTATAACTAGAGACATCCATTTAAATCTGCCAAATAATATTAAGGTTAATGCCATGTTTCAAACATATACAGGACAAAGTTATGTTCTGTTTAATAAAACATCGTTTATCCTGTTCGACGACATGGATGAGCAAATAATGAGGAGAGGCAACATTAACGAAGAATTTCCAGGGGTTCCAGATAATATAAACACAGTTTTTCGGTATACAGATGGCAACCTATATTTCTTGAAAGAAGACATCTATTACAAGTACAATGAATTTCGGAGAAGGGTTATTGAAGCAGGAAAATTCAACTGGGATATGTTTGGCGTTCCTTGCCCTAATACCACTTTACTAACTCAACTTAAAACAATGTTGTCAAAACTAATATCATATTACCAATAAAAATATATAAAAGGCTTCTATGTATTATTTATAGAAATAATTAAAATGAAAATAAATGGTTGCATATATCTAAACATAAGTTTTATAATACACTTTAAAAGAAATAGCCAGCAGCAAAAAAAATACCTTGTATTAAAATTCGGTCATAATTAGAAGTTGTAGTTTTTAATAAATAAACCAACTATTGACAAAAATAGGTGTAGAAACCGCAAACAATAACACCTCGGCAAGATAAACATAAACCCACAGAATAGCTTATAATATTCAAGTAAACCATAAAAACAAGGCCAACCTTAAGAAAATTATTGAAATATTTGGAAAAATATTTTGAAAAAATATATGAAAATTCAAACACACCCTCCCAAATAATAATTTAAGGTAATACATATTCAATTATATAAAAATAAATGGCAAATTCTGGGAAACTTTGAAATAGTAAGATTATTAAAAACTTTATCACTCTAAAAACAATTAATATCAAGAGGTACATACCTATATTCACAAACTTTAACACATATCACAGTAACTGCTTGTTGCAAAAAAATTTAAACACTTTAGCACAAAATTGGAAGAATCAAGGTTCAAGATAACATCCCATAGCTAGCTCTCTAATAAATAGATACACACATTAGAGAATCAAACTATGGAATATAACTTGGACAACACATTAGTAATGGCTGAGAATTTAACGAACTATAAGAATAGATTTTAAATCTCGAACGAACAAATAATGATAGTTTTTATAATAAAACTCACGCATAGACTAAAAGTAAAAATTTCTACATCAAGCAGTCTAATTGTGATAAGGCATAAAACCACACAAACAAGGAATAATGCATTGGCGTAGATATAAAAATTAAATAATTTTAGGTGAGTATCAAAGTAATCAAACAATGATTTGAATGCGGCTACATACTTTATTATGCTATTTTTTATCGCCCCTACAGCTGCCTGGAATCTCTTCCTCCTCCTCCTCCTCTGAATTGAAATCCTGCTCGTCCTCTAAACAGAGGCAGTGCCCACGACATTTACAATTTTGGAGGATCTTTTCATCGTATTTCGCTTGATATTCCTCCTCAAGCATCTCATTTTCAAAACAGAGGCATTCTCCTTTGCACTTACACATCTGAGAAAAAAACAGAGGTAGTTGATAATGAATTTTAGTAGGTATTAGTATTTGGCTCATTTAAAAAAATTATTTTTTATTGTATAAAAATACATACACCCGCTACAGAATCGATGGTTTGTGGTTTATTTAATACTAAAGCTTATTTTCATACAGAAGCTTTAATAAAAATAATATTATTTTTACGATGAATGTGGGTAAGTAATCGCACAAAAAAAGATATGGCTTAACTCTAAAAAAACATTATATTTTTTATAGATGAAATAATAAGAAGGCGCGTGAGAAACCACGTCGCGGGGTTCGAGCAAGTAAGTTTAAATAGAGTTCTAATAAAAAAGTAAAAACAATCATTATTTTTAGAGTCTACCAATAATAATTCTAGACGGGACATCCCCGTACCCGTCTAGGAGACCTCCAAATTGCTGGGCATTGGGAACCGTGGGGTGGTTCTATATATATATGAGAACTGCACCCTCGGTTATATATGTGTGGAAAATTAAAGGTAAAATCATAAAAGATATAATGAAGAAAAATGTTATAGCAAGGTATTTTTTATGTTTCAGAAGAATAGTCCACACACACTTTGTAATCTTGAGGTTGTATAGCTCGGTTTACGAACCTAAATATTCAATGTTTAGGTTTAAAACTGAGAGTACATATATAAAAATGCCTATATCAGGGCAACATTCTCATTTTTAAATAAAGAAATGCTTTATAGAGTTTTATTGTAAATAAAAAGTGATAAACAATGACACATATTTTTCACGTTAAACAGAAAGGATTGAATATTTAATAAGGAGCCCATACGCCTACTTTTATTCTTATCATTTTTCTAGGTGGATTATAATATGTAAAGTTAAATTAGGAAAAAATAGGTGATATATTTACTTTTAATCTTAATAGAGTTTAAATATTTTTATATCAGTTAATAAAAAACCGCGATTTACCTATATTGATAGAACTGAAATCGTTTGTTATTTAAAAAAAATTAAAATAAAAAAGATGAATTAAAACTTAATAAAATAATGAGTAATAGATAGATAGTTTATTGATAGATAGATAGATAGAAAAAATAAAAAAACATATAAATTTTAATTTTTTCTGATGCTTTTCAAAGCGTTAAACGTTTATTTTTAATCGAAAATTAGCGTTTTTTTTATGAGTTCACGCTTATAAATTTAGGAACGAAAAAACGATGAAAAGTGTAACTTTTTGTCACTTTGAAATAATGTTTTTCCATAAGAAATACATGTAAATCGTAAATTTCTTTTTTATCAGTTTTTTAATACGTTGAAACGTCAAATTTTAACGCTATCTTGACGTTTGAACGTTTCACATTTTGGAAATGTGACGTGTATAAATTTTGCTACGATAAAATAACGAAAACTGCCTCTTTGAAACGACGTTTTTTCCATAAGAAATAAACGATTTCAAAATAAATATTTATATAAACTCTAATAAATTAAAAGCAGAAATAAAATTTAAAAAAATATATACTTACAATTTCCAGGTGGTCGCAAATCGTCAGTAAAATCAAAAAATCGGGCCGGTCCAAGTTAACAGTAAAAACCAATAAATCAGGTAGACCTCTATAAGAAATAAACGATTTCAAAATAAATATTTATATGAACTCTAATAGAATTAAAAGCAGAAATAAAATTTAAAAAAATATATACTTACAATTTCCAAGTACTCACATATCACTAGTTAAAATCAAAAAATCAGGTCTGTACAAGTCGACAGCAAAAATCAATATGTATATCTATACTACCTGTAATATTTTTTTTTATAAGGTAGACCGCTGCGGTTAGCCTCATAACAATTTTTTGAAAAACAATCATAGCTACAAAGCATATTTAACCAATATATGGTTTGAAAACCAATATGGTTTAAACAAAAAAACAATTTACGTAATTTCTTGAAAAATTTTTGATATAAATACCGCCATATAAATTAATAAAATCATTCCAAATTCTTCAGTATATGTTAGTGTTGAGTTCTCCAGAGCTATTATGTAAGTATATATTATTAATTATACATTGTATTGATTATTTGTTTTTTAAATCTTTTAATAAATTTTTTAATAGTTTAATATTTATTTTTTGTAGATTGAATATACTACGCATATGCAAAAAAGGCATTGTAATAACAATTGAACCATACTTTTTTAACAGCTGCCATCTTCCATTCTTTATAGATCTACAAATAATCTTCCATATGTAAGTATAATATATTATCATATTTTTTAGCTAATTCTTTAATAGTTTACCTAATAGTTGCAGTATCTACGTCGATTTGCATCCTTTCTACCTGAACACGATTGAGACGCTGCTTCAGATTTGAATCCTTTCTACCTGAACACGATTGAGACGCTGCTCCAGATTTGCATCCTTTCTACCTGTACACGATTGAGACGTTGCTCCAGATTTGCCTCCTTTCTACCTGAACACGATTGAGACGCTGCTCCAGATTTAGCTCCAGTTTTATCAACACATCACAGCGAGAGTGAGTATTGATTGCTATATAATACATAATGTCACTATCTGATTTTCTGGATGCATCTTTATTGCGAGAATGATATGTTTAGAATCTTTTTTTCTTATTGTATGCTCTAATGATTTTAAATTTGCAATTTTTCTTTAGAATTAAAGTTAATTGTATACTACTTATTCATATCTCCCTCACACTTACGTCAATTTGGCTAATGATTAGCATTCAGCTAGGGGTTATCTAGTCAATTTTTTGTTGTAGATGAGTCCTTCGCCCCTGCATCTTCATTATAGTGAACAGTTGGTTCACCTTGCAGTTCATGCTAGACCAAATGAGTTTGGAGCATATCTATATCAAATGTCTAACATCTATCCCTGGAGATTTTCATTTGAAGAATTTAGTGATATATGTAAAATTTGTGATAGATCAACTGATTTCATTCATCTTGCATATTCCCGATATCTACATCTTATTAACTATGACGATCAGGATAGCGATTACGATTCAGACGCTACCCTTACAAACTAATATTATTTTTTAAAAGTTTTTCTCCTTTGTTCATATCCACCCATACATTGTCAGCATCATTTTTTAATTTAATCCTTTCTCTTTAGAATGCCTTCCCCGCGCAGGTCATCCCAACTATCCCGCAGCAAGTTGCACCGAGAAATGAATCTATGCTATAGGATACAAAAATGCATAAAATGTGGTTCACTTATTATAACTAAGGGAACATACTCCAACACAGCAGCTGTACCTATACCAAGAATATGCGTCTCATGTCTGAGATTAGAGCAGCATGATGAGGAAAAGTAATATTTATCATCTATAAAAAAGATAGATCGATAAAAATCCTTTTTTGAATATACTAATTAAGTTCTCAAATCATAGCATCACGTAAATTGTATCAAATTCGTAGAGTTTATGTAGGATTTATCGCTTTAGAATGATTAGGCTTCTGTTCAATACTAAATTTACGTTGTATTGTATGCTTCTTGTTCTTATCCGTTACATATTTCTAATGACTACTTATCATGATATAGGTAGTGGAGATGGTGATATTGAAGATTGTTTCTACCAGTTAGGATGCCATTATGGATTTATTAATTTTAAAGAAAGTCCAAAAAGTTCTAGTCTGCGAATTTTGTAATCACCCTATACTTCCTATTCATTACACTAAACATGTAAAAACTAATCATTTATATTGTGGTCTGTGTCATAAGAAATATCGCTATATTACCTCATTCCGTAATCATAAATGTATGGTTCTATTAAAATCTGCATAATAACTGACATGATGCTTATTACAGATATGTCTGGACATGTTGCATCAATAACCGAGTTTGCTCGAGTTAAAACTTTTAAGATGTGGCCAGAAGCAATGAAACAAACCGGACATGACCTGGCCAGAGCTGGGTTTATGTATACAGGGGTTGGAGACTGTGTTATATGTGCATTTTGTCAGGTAGTTGTTAAAAACTGGATGCCTACTGATACACCTATGGAGAAACATACAGATAGTTGTTTGTTCCTGGAAGAACATAGCAAGTTGCAAAGAATGTGCTCATATAGCGCACGTTTAGCATCTTTTAGAAGTAAGACGCCTTCAACTGCAAAATTGGCTAAAGCAGGTTTTTACTCTGACCACGGTGTATTAGCCTTCATAAGTTTTAAGGATGTTAGCAAATATCACGTACGGCTATCCTCTTTTATGAAAGAGCCTGCGAGGTGGCCCAATGCGGAACATCTCGCTAAAGAAGGGTTCTTCTATACAGGATGTGATATGAAAATACAGCACTATTCTCAATGTTATATAGCCGTTATATATAAAGATGAAGAGAAGGAAAATAGGCCGCATAATGTAAATATGGCTTGTAAAATATGTTTGGATAAAGAAATTCAAATAGTTTTTTCTCCATGTGGCCATTTAGCTTCATGCATAGATTGTGCACAACTGCTAAAATATTGCTGCATCTGCCGCACTCGTCTTGAGGGCAAATCAAGAGTATATATTACTTAGATTAAAATATCCGAAATTATGCTTCCATTGCATCATACTACCTAGTTTCACCCCAACGAGTCTTCATTATTGGTTTTCGGAATGTGCGTAATATACTTTTAATAGTTTGTACGATTTTTACTCTTGTTATTGATATACAGTTGTTATTACAATGTCTTTTTTGCACATGCGCAGTATCTTTATTGTATTTGTATGTTTTATACTAAGTTTAAATTATTGTTTGTTTTATACTAAGTTTAAAATTAGTTTGTATGATATATAGTTGTCATTTACAATTTGTTACACATGCGCAGTATCTTTATTGTATTTGTATGTTTTTATACTAAGTTTAAATTATTGTTCATTTCATTTTTTTAAATATACTTATTTATATTATAATGTTTACCCACTTTTTACTTACCCTTCTAACACATAAAAGTATAGATAAAGCTCTTTATGAATCATTCTTAATCAATCAGTCTTAGGATTCATACCTATATGCTCTTATACATTAAAAACAGTGCATACGTTTATGTGAAGGTATATAATTTTATTAATTTAAATTTAATATTTTTTTTTATTTTTGTTTAAAAACAGCACCCGCTCTGGGTTTATAAAACTTAAGAGTCAACTCTTATTAGGCATTTTTTTGATTTTAACTACGGCTCTTGTTAGGCATTTTTTCGATTTTAACAACGGCCCTTGACGAATTTGGTATATTAATAAAAGCAAGGGTCATATTCAAACTTACTAATTTATTTTTTTAGCAGCAAAAAAAGATCCCCAAGAATAATATTTTTTTATGTTGATATAATTAAAAATATACAAAGAAGATTTTTATAGAGTACTGTTTTGTTTCAGATATTTCGTCGGATATTTGACGCCTATTTGCTAATATGCTAGTTAAACTTATTAAATATATTGCGACCCTTTTGGGGGTAATAACTTTAAATTATGATGAGCAACGAGCTAGAGAAGGAGTTAAAGAATGTACAAAAGCTACAAGAAAAATTTATAATGCTCTAAGATATGCTAAGACTTCTGGGGAAAGACATCGTTTAGAAGCCCAACTTCGAGAAGTAAAATCGTTGCGAGCCCAATTTAAATTCCAACAGAAAAAGGGTGCAGGGCATATAAGTAGAAAAGAGACTGCGTACAGAAGGGTACATTGGGATGATACATCCTCTGCATTCACTTCAAGAATTCGAACAGGGGTCATATCCAATCTTAAACATAAAGATCCAGTAGCCTTTCTGCTAGACTGCAAGGCGCTGTTCAAACGAAGAATTCAAAACGCTCTGAAGAAAGATGATTCAGTCAAAGTTAACATGGCGTTTTGTGGTGAATTTGAAATAGCGAGGGGCGAGAAGATCTTAAACGAAAATGAATATTTCACCACATCAAACTCTGCTATATACAAAACAACTAATATAGATAACTGGTTTGATGAAAATGTTTCGGATCCTATTCTAAAAGAACTCGAAGAATTCCAGGAGCGTGACAGTGGGTGGGCCTTGAAACGGATAGTAAACTTGGGTGTAAACATTAATAAATTTATACCCCAACTTGGATCATCATATATTGAACTTCCGCCACAAATTAAAAGAAAGGAAGCCTGCATTAATATTAAAAATGATGACCAAGCCTGCTTTGCATGGGCAATGACGGCTGCTTTGTATACTGTTGACAAAGATCCTCAAAGAACAAATAAATACCCACATTATTCAGAGGTATTAAAATTAAAAGGAATCCAGTTTCCAATGACTATAAAACAAATCCCCAGTTTTGAGAAGCAAAATAATGTTTCAGTCAACGTATATGTTTTGAGGAAATATAAAAAGGATTTCACGACACTTCCTACATACCTGACATCTGCAAAGAAAGATAAGCACGTAAACTTACTTCTTATTCAAGATGATTATTCTAATCCAACTAGATATCATTACGTCTGGATAAAAAATCTTTCTAGACTTTTATCTAGCCAACTAAGTCAGAAGAATCATAAAAAATATTTTTGTGATAGATGTTTACATTACTTTAGTTCAGACAGTAAACTTGTTAAACATGTTGAAGACTGTTTAAAAAAGAATGATACTGCTATTAGGATGCCTGAAGAGAATAAAAAGATGCTCAAATTTAAGAATTTTAAAAACAAAATAAAAGCCCCTTTCGCCGTATACGCTGATCTAGAAAGTGTTTTAAAGACGTGCGCGGAAAAGACCGCTTACCAAGAACACATCCCTGCAGCCGTTGGTTATTACTTCAAATGTTCCTACGACGATTCTTTGTCCTTCTATAAAAGCTATCGTGGGACAGATTGTATGCATTGGTTTGCTGATGAAATGAACCAGCTAGCTGAGGATGTTTCAACGGTATTTTTATGTCCATATGATATAAACATGACCCCACAGCAAGAAAGTGATTTTCAAGCATCCACATGTTGCCATATTTGCACGCTACCCTTTAAAGTTGGGGAAAAAAAAGTTCGTGAGCATTTTCATTTAATATCCGAAAATAATTATCGCGGGGCTGCACATAATGACTGTAATGTTAATTATCAAGACACCCATACAATCCCCGTTATATTTCACAATTTGAGTGGTTATGATGCATCTTTTATAATAAAAGATATCGCAACCCGCATGACTGGCTCTATAGATTTGCTCCCTCTTACTAAAGAAAAATACATTTCTTTTACCAAGCATGTTGATGAATCCCGAATAAACTTTAGATTTATTGATAGTTTTCGATTTATGGCATCTTCTCTAGATAAGTTATCATCGTATTTAACAGAATTTCCAAATCTTAAATCCCAGTTTCATAATGCTACAGAAGAACAATTTAATTTATTAACGAAGAAAGGGGTAATGCCATATGATTACATTGATAGTTTTGATCGTTTCAAGGAATCCTGTTTACCACCTCAAGATGCTTTTTATAATAAATTAGAAGATAAGCCTTGTCCCAAACGTTTATATAAAAGAGCTCAAGAAGTCTGGAATATGTTTAACTGTCATACTCTAGGAGACTATGTTGATTTATATATGAAAACCGATATTCTACTTCTAGCAGATGTTTTTGAACAGTTTAGAATAAGCTGTATTAAAACGTATGAACTAGATCCAGCCCACTATTTTACGCTCCCCGGTTATACGTGGGATGCTATGCTAAAATATACTAGACAGGAATTGGAGTTGCTGACTGATCCTGATATGTTTTTGTTTGTTGAGCGAGGTATTCGAGGAGGTCTTAGTCAAGTTTGCTCTAAAAGAAGAGCTCATGCAAACAATAAATATATGCCTAATTACGATCCGAAAAAGCCTGAAAGCTATTTGATGTATTTCGATGTAAACAATCAATATGGATGGGCGATGTCTCAGTATTTACCATATGGCGGATTTGAATGGGCAGATACAAATATTGATGTTACTACGATTGCTAATGATAATGACGATGGCTACATGCTGAAAGTGGACTTGGAGTATCCACACGATTTACACGATAGACATAAAGATATTCCTTTCTGTCCAGAACATATCAACCCTAAAACTATGAAACCACCAACTAAAACTAAAGAACTAACTAAATTGATGGCTACACTAAATAATAAAGAAAAATATGTCATTCATTATCAAGCTCTTAAACAAGCTATAGCACATGGGTTAAAAGTAACAAAAATACATAGAGTGTTGAAATTCAAGCAAAGCCCCTGGTTAAAGTCTTACATCGACCTTAACACAACTCTTCGAACAGCTGCTAAAAATGATTTTGAAAAGAATTTATATAAACTAATGAATAACGCTGTATTTGGCAAAACTATGGAAAATGTACGAAAAAGGGTTGATGTGAAACTTTTAACTGAATGGGAAGGTCGATATGGTGCTCAATCTTACATATCCAAACCTGAATTTAAGAACAGTATGATATTTGCTGAAAATTTGGTTGCAGTAGAGATGAATAAACTTCAAATTTATCTAAATAAGCCAATATATGTTGGCCAATCAATCCTGGACCTGGCGAAAACCACTATATACAGCTTTCATTATGATTATCTGCTTAAGACATTTGGGGAAGACTGCACAGCTTTCTATACCGATACAGACTCTTTAGCAGTCGAAATACAGAGAAAAGATCCATACACTATTATGAAAAACGATTGCCACCAATACTTTGATACATCAGACTATCCTAGAGATAATATATATGGAATACCACAGGTGAATAAGAAAGTTTTGGGTATGATGAAGGATGAGAATAATGGATGTATTATGACGGATTTTGTGGGGTTGCGGTCCAAATTATACTGCATAAAAGTTTCTACTACAGAGGCTGAGTTACAAAACTTGAAAAAGAAATTAAACGCTGAGGAATATGACGATGATGAGATTGAGCAAATTTTATCAAATTATGGCGTTACAAAAAAGGCTAAGGGTGTCAAATCATCCGTTGTAAAAACAAAAATCACTTTTGATGATTACATTGAGTGTTTAGAAACAGCTAAAGAGAAGACTGCTATACAGCACCTAATACGATCCAAGCAGCATCGTGTTTTTTCTCTAGAACAACAGAAAATTGCTCTCAGCTCTGATGATGACAAAAGATATCTAGTACCAGGTACCTATGATACTTTGCCCTGGGGACATTACTCTATAATGGATGAAGCAATGGATGTCGATTAACCCATTAGTTGAAGAACGTTGAGATTAATAAAATTAATTTGTACTTATGCATTTTTTCTTAACTGTTTAATATATGTTTTTAAATATTTTTATTGTTTTATTAACCCTACTCATATACACTTTTCTTTTCAGCCTGCAGATAGTAATGAGATTACACAAATATTACAGCATCCCTAACTTTACGTCATACAACAATATACATACTGCTCCAGCATCCCTAATATAATAGGTAGAAAGCTATCAAGTTTCTAGGTTTGATATCTAAAAATAACCATTATTTAGTTTTATTGCAAAGTTTAGCTTCTAAAAAATGACTATAAGGTACTTGGGTTTCATTAAAGTTTGATACATACCTATAGGTACATAAAATTTTTTACTTATAAATTAGATTCTACGAATGGGTTGTTATTTTCATGAATTTTATTAAACATACTTGCAGATAGTAATGAGATTACACAAATATTACGGCATCCCTAACTTTACGTCATACGACAATATACATACTGCTCCAGCATCCCTAACTTCACTCCATACATCCTTCTCACAGTTCCGACTCTATTTACCCTCGTCATCTTACTCCATACTGCTCCAGCATCCCTAACTTCACTCCATACATCCTTCTCACAGTTCCGATTCTATTTACCCCCGTCATCTTACTCGAGGCTGCCGCCTTTACATCCTCCTACATCTCTATTGATCCCTCTCCTGTTCCACGCTTAGGTCACGTGGTGTACACGTAGCCAAAAGATACAAAAATGGCCCGAATGGACCTTAGAATTTTCTTATGGAGATTTACATGATAAAATGATCGATTTTGCGCTCGAACCGAGCCAAAAGATACAAAAATAAGCAGAATGGACCTTAGATTTTCTTATGGAGATTTACATGTAAAAATGATCGATTTTGCGCTCGAACCGGCCTAGCCCCTTTACTCATATCGTTTTAGTTCGTAATCATACAATCCTCGATTGGGTAGCGTAATTAGTTTTTTTGCTTCTTTAGAAAGAGACCAAAGCCTCCTCTGGCATTTTTTCGTAAATATAGTCCTTTACCGAGAGATTCCATAGCTTTGTTATGTCGATGTTCTTCTTCCAATTTTTTCTGTGCATTTTTCGCATCAATCACAGTTTTAGCGATTCCAGCAGCTCCACCGGATAACGCCCCCAGTGCACTTAGTCCAGCAAATAACGGAATTAACGGTAAAAAGCCTCCAGATTTTGGTTCGATGGGAATAATCCTAGGTACTTTAACCTGTTTTTTTCCACCAGCATTTTGAACAGCTACCCTGGCTGCTTTAAGAGCAACACTGGTTGCTCGTTTTAATGTAGCCAAAGGACCAGCTTTTTTTATATCTCTTTGTATTTTACTTATAATATTACGTTTAAACGATTTAGGTTTCCTAACACCCATGCCAAGTTTACGTTTAGCTTTCATTGCGGTTGTGGTTAGCCAAGCTGCAGCTTTTTCACCAACTGAAGCGTCCTTGGACTTTAGTATTTCCCACGCTTTATTCTCCAGAATCTCGTCTGCTTTATGTCTTTCCGCTAAATCTTTATGTTTAGAATATGCAATATCGTGTTCTCTGGCTGCATCGTCCAGCAGGTTAACCCCCGTATCTCCACGTGCAAGTCTTTTATGTAATTTAGTTCCAGGACCCAAAAAGTTGTAACTAGGATAATGTAACTCAAACGGTAGATTATTGATAAGGCTGTTGAGCACACCTTCACCTTCAAACACCAACATGAGAAATGAAATGATTTAAGAATTACTACTCTACTTATACATTGAAACATTAAAAAACATGTTAAACAATGAAGATCATTCAACAAGACCAGACGCTTCCGATTGAAAATTTAGATGAAGGAAACGATCGAATCGCTGGCAGTAAACATGGACCATTGCTACCAAATTCGTTTCAGGCGCTAATCTGTGGACCCAGTGGGTGCGGTAAAACAAACGTTATGTTATCGTTACTGTTTCATCCACATGGCGCGAAATTTAAAAATGTTTACGTTTATTCAAAGTCATTGTATCAGCCCAAGTATAAATTGTTGGAAGAAGTGCTGTCGAAAGTTAAAGGAGTGGGATATTTTCCGTTTAAAGAAAACGATGAAATAATTAGCCCAAATGATGCAAAGCCAAATTCAATTTTTATTTTTGATGACGTCATATGTGAGAACCAGCAAAAGATTCGAGAATACTACAGCATGGGCCGACATCGGGATATAGATAGCGCATTTCTTTCACAAACCTACTCGAAATGCTGTAAACAAATTTGTAGAAATAACAGTAACCTAATTGTACTTTTTAAACAAGATGCTATCAATTTGAGTTTTGAAGAATTCAAACAGTTGTGTTCAAAATGTTGGCAAGAAAAGTATGGGACAATGGTTATTGCGAAAGACTTTGATTTAAACAACGGTCGATATCGAATCGGTTTCGATAAATACATAAAATTGTAACATTACAGTCATTATTCGACAACATGTCAGACAATCCAGTTGACGTAGCCGTTCGTAAGAGAAAAATTGCCGAACTTGCTCGATCGATTCGAAAAAAATATAAAGATTTACAATTGGGTAGAGTTGAAACGGATGAGACACTAAATAAATTGTTTAAACCTGTCACGGAACCTCTACACAAAATTGCAAAATCTTCTCTAAACGAAACAGTGATCTCTCATCCTCAACCAGCCAACGAGCCAGAGCCTAAAAAAGAACCATCTAAACAAAAAGAGGAATCACCTAAACAAAAAGAGGAATCACCTAAACAAAAAGAGGAATCAAGCATACCTGAGTTTGTAAAACTGGAAGATGTTGCCGGAACTACTAGTGATGATGATGATGAAGTATTCTATGAAGACGAAGAACAGGCTGTTAAAAATCTTAACGTTTCAGAAGATGTTATTAAGGAATACTTGGATCAGTATCCCCCAATGGCTCATCTATATATTCTAGATCATTGGACACAAAAAGCTAATATAGATACGGTTTATGGTCCTACTTACGATGGTGATACATCTAAATGGTTTCTGGGTGAAAAACAAATCGACTTTGATAAAAAGCATGGATTTATTATTAAAGAAGGCAAACAGATAAGAGGTACACCGGGTCTATATGAATTAATTTTTAATGATGAACCTAAAAATTTCAATGATGATGATTTAAAGCGTTATGGAACAATACTAGAATTAACAAATCCTCATAAAAACATTAAAGGACACCTTAAAGGAACAAACCGATTTAAATACACACATATCATAAAACCTCTGGCTACCTCTCACTTACGAAAACATTCGAGCACTGTGGGCTCTGGGATGCAAATGGTTTACAACGATAATAAAATTGACCTTCAATATTGGGACGATCCAAACGAACTTGTTGACAGGCTTCGGCTTTTAATAGCGTCAAAAGAAGCAGGAAATACTTCGAATGATAATGAAATTGTTGCAATTATTGAGGAATTAAAACAAGCACGCATTATTGCTTAAACATCATTACCACAATGAGTGTCGACAAATTCGGACGTACCAAAAAAATCGTTGGAGATAAAAAATTGTTTATACCGAAACCGGCATTAGCACATACTTTAAGTGGAGATGTTGATTTTGAAAATTTAAAACTTAGAAACGTGCAAGATCCGGACTCAGACAGCGATGCTGTTAATAAAAAATACTTGGATGCAGCATTAGATAGGTTGCAAGTTGCATTTAAAGATAATGTGCAAAAGTTGACTGAAAACATAAATGCTATGAAACTTACATTCAATAATGACTTGATGTCCATAAACAGTTTTATATCAAGAGATCCTCCGTTAACCAGCAAACATATGGCTAACAAAAAGTATGTTGATGAATCGATTGTTGCTTCAAAACAATATCTACGAACAGACATCAAAAATTCGACGAATAGCATTGAAACGAAAATAGCAACTCTTAATGCTAACTTTGCTCAGCTAACTCAGTTTGTGACAAGCTTAATGAAAAATTTGAAAGAAAAGGTAGGGAAAGCGTTAGAGAAACTATATCAAAAAGATCTTCCGACATTACAAAAGGATTTACTAGATAAAATTATGAAAACCAATGTAGCGCAGCAGCAGCAGTATGTCAATACTCTATCAGGGAAATTGTTAGCTACTGAAAATAGTATTACAGATTTAACAAACAAAATCACTGCTAACCAAAATCACTTGCGTGGGATTGTGGATAATATTAAATCAATGAATATAGTCGATAGGCTTAAAGCATTGGAGAATCGGTTAGTACAAAATCCCTAAACATTAGATTTAGTCACAGTCATGTTTTCAAAGGAAAAGGTTCAAGTCGTTAATGAGCTGCATAAACCGGCTCGAAAAAATTATGCTCGACGGCGAACAATTATCAAAGGTTTGGACGATTTATGGCAAATTGATTTGGCTGAAATGAGTTCTTACGCAACTCAAAATCGATCGTTTAAAATGATTCTAGTGGTAATTGACTGCTTCTCGAAATTTCTCTGGACTCGACCGTTAAAATCGAAAACTGGCGAAGAAATCACGAAAGCTTTTGCCGATATTATAGGAAAACGCAAACCGAAAAATCTTCAATCTGATCAGGGCAAAGAGTTTTACAACACAAAATTTCAAAATCTAATGCAGAAACATGGCATAAATCATTATAGTACATTTACAAAGATGAAAGCAAGTATGGCAGAAAGAGTTATTAGAACACTGAAAACGAAATTGTACAAGCATTTTAGCTTAAACGGTACGTACAGGTGGATAGATGTGTTACCGAAAATTACAAAAGAGTACAACGAAAGCAAACATAGAACGATTGGTCAAAAGCCGTCTCAGGTAAACAAGTCCAATGAAAAGGAGATTCTACAGCAACATTATAATCATTTGAAAATAGCAGGCCCGCGAAAATATAAAATTGGAGATGTGGTGCGCATAAGCAAGGCAAAGCATCTATTCGATAAAGGCTATACACCCAATTGGACTACGGAGCTTTTTAAAATTACCAAAGTGAACATAACTAATCCCGTAACATACATGTTGGAAGATTTACATGGATCACCAATTAAAGGAGCATTTTACGAGGAAGAGTTACAAAAGTCAAAAAATCCTGATGTTTACCTTGTTGAAAAAGTGCTGAGGAAAAAAGGCAATAAAATCTACGGTAAATGGCTAGGGTTTGATAGTTCGCATAATAGCTGGATTGAAAAATCTAATATTTTATAAACTTTATTGTTTTTTATTTTATAAACAAAATGTAATAAGAGATTTAGAAAATATGCAATAAACTTTTATAAAAAAATAATGACTTTTATTTCAAAATCGATAATTATAGCATCAAAAAATGTTATTTTATCGAGACAAAATTTATGCATGTCACAGTTCTAAAATTTGAAACGTCCAAACGTCAAAATAGCGTTAAAATTTGACGTTTCAACGTATTAAAAAATTGTTTAAAATAAATTTACGATTTACATGTATTTCTTATGGAAAAACATTATTTCAAAGTGACAAAAAGTGACACTTTTCATCGTTTTTTTCGTTCCTAAATTCATAAACGTCAAACTATCGAATAATAGATCTCTAAACGATGAATTTGAACGTTTTTTGATCGTTTCAACAGAACATATTTTAAAGAAAATAATACACCATAGATTCAGATTAAAAATTTATTGTAAACATAAAAAAAAAATTTTTTTAGATATACAATAAACAATAGAAACCTAAAAACTAACCTAATTAATTTTAGATATACAATAAACAATAGAAAACTTAAAACTAACCTAATTAATTTTAGATATACAATAAACAATAGAAACCTAAAAACTAACCTAATTAATTTTAGATATACAATAAACAATAGAAAACTAACCTAATTAATTTACAATACACATTCACATTTTTTATTTTTTAATTATGAATAACATTATTCGAGCATTATATCACGATGGCCCCATGCTAAAGTGTCAAATGATCTATTACATAAAAAGCGTTTATTATCGTGCGGACTTAGACCGATTTTGGTTTGTTCGATTGTATAAACATTATGATTGTAGGAACGGAACGTGCATTGGTTTACTGTTTTTAATTTACTATCACTTAAACATGAAAGGTAGTCATCAAAAGTAATTTTTTTAGCAACGACATTCTTTTTAACCCCTTTTGATTTTTTAACGCATTTATCACCCTCTGTTAAAAATGAGTACATTTTTGAACGCAACCCCACAAATTCAGTTAAAAGTTTGCCGTTGCATTCATCTTTCATTAGTCCAATGCCTTTTTTATTCAAGAGTGAAATACCATATGCATTATTTGGTTCATAGTCTGAGGTGTCAAATTTATCTGGATAGGCTTTAATTAGTTCGGTATAAATATCATTGCATCGCAGCTCAAGAAGAAAAGCGTCGGTATCGGTGTATAAGAGTTTACAGTTGTCTACACCCATCGTAGGAAGCAGAAAACTGTAATAAAAGTCGTACATACAAGTCTTTGAAATATCGAGAATCGACATGCCAATGTACAACGGTTTATTGAATACAAGTTCGGTTTTATAAAGCTCTATCGCTAAAAGGTTTTCATCAAAGATTTTGCTCGAACTAAACCTAGGACTGCTAATCAAGTTCTTTGCTCCATATCGACCCTCCCAAGATCTAACGAGTTTAACAATACGGTGTTTTCTTATATTCTCCATCGTCTTGCCAAATACAGCGTTATTCATTAGTTTATATAAATTCTTTTCAAAATCATTTTTAGCAGCTGTTCGAAGAGTTGTGTTTAGGTCGATGTAAGACTTTAACCATGGGCTTTGCTTGAATTTCAACACTCTGTGAATCTTTTTCACTTTTAATCCATGTAACATGGCCTGCTTTAAATTTCGATAGTGTATGATATATTTCTCTTTGTCATATAAAGTGGTCATTAGTTTTTGTATTTTTGATCCTTGGGGTTTTCGATGTTCTGGGCAAAACGGTAAGTCATTGTGTAGATTATGTAGATCATGTGGATACTCCAAGTCTACTTCGAGGATATAACCCTCTGGAGCATCGTCTGGTATTTGAGTTATGTCGATGTTTGTGTCAACCCAATTAAAACCCCCATATGGTAGAGGTTGACTCATAGCCCAACCATATAAATTATTTACATCCAAGTACATTAAGTATTTGGATGGTTGTGACATGTCAAATTCAGGCATATATTTGTTGTTTGCTTTAGCATATCTATTGCTGCATTGACTGACTCCTCCTCTTATACCTTTCTCTATAAACATGATTTGATCTATATCTTTGAGTATTTCCAATTTAGATTTGGTATATTTTAGCATAGCATCCCACGTATAACCGGGGAGCGTATAATACCAAGCAGGATCGAGACCATACGTTTTTCGACATTTTTCGCGAAAACATTCAAACACAGATGCTAAAAGCAAGATATCTGTTTTCATGTACAGCATGCTATATTCCTTTAAATTTTTAATTTCAAATGATTGCCAAACCTTTTGTGCATGCATGTATAAATCGTTAGTAATATTTTCATCTGTTAGTGTGCTATAAAATTTATCTTTGGATGGCAGTTCCGTATCGTCTAATTTTTCAATTGAATCAATGTATTCATAAGGAAACACCCCTTTTCTACTTAATAGTTCAAATTGTTCAGATGTTAAATTGGGAAACTGTGAACGTAGATAATGTAGATCTGATGGTTCTAGTAAAGCAGAAAGTTTATCTAAGGAAGAATCTAAAAATCGTAGCGAGTCTATAAATCTAAACTTTACTTCGCTCTCGTCATTACTTATGTGCATGAAATGTATTTTTCTTTGTTTATAGGAAGCAAGCTTATATTACCTTTTTTGGATAAATCTCTAATTAAAAAATGTAAGTCATATCCCGAAAGGTTATGAAAGACTACGGGTACAACAAACTTTTTTTTATAGTTTAAATTGCAGCTTTGGTGTGAAAACCCTCGAAAATTCCCAGTAAAGTGGTCGTGGTCTAAAACGATGGTGTCCTTCTCTTTGAAGGGGTGCTCGCATATATGACATGTTGTTGCATTAAGTAAACTAGGTTTGGCAATCATTGGTTCGATATGTTTAATTTTCTCTTCAATTAATTTAGCCATTCTTGTCATTTCAGCAGCGAACCAATCCATGGAGTCTTCTCCACAATATTCATTATAAAATGATAGCGAACTATCATAGGAGCAATTTAGATAATATCCTGCACTATACGCCTCGTGTTTCTGAAACTTTCGTGTATGTTTCCCCACGTTCTTATTATAAGGACGTAGCACTGATTCAAAGTCTGCATAAATGACAAAAGGTGTAGTCTGCTTGTATACGTGGTTTTTAAACTCTACATGATCAAATGGTGGGTACGATATTTTGCAATTGTTCATGTCTTTGCAGTAATCTTCATGTTTACTTAATTTTTCCTGACTATGAAAATAATTTAAACATCGATCGCATATATATTTTTTCATCTTAGATTTGTTAACTTGAGTTGATATTAGTCGAGATAAATCTTTGATTAAACAATAGTGATATTTAATTACTTCATTTTCCGTATCCATTGATGGAGCTTCATAATCGTTTAATTTTGGAAAGTATTTGTCCTGAATAAGCAATAAATTTACATGTTTATTTAATTTTTCTTTTGTTAAGCGTGCAGGATAAATATTGTAAAACGATTTATCTTTCGCGGTATTTAATTCTAAAGCGTAAACATTAACTGATATATTATTTAATTTTTCAAATTTGGAAATATTGTTTAGTGGCATTGGCATGTCCAAACCTTCGGTTTTCAATACGGTTGTATAATGAGGATACGACGATACACGATCTACATTTCTATTTGCAGTAGGATGCAATGATGCTGTTACCGACCAATAAAAGCATGCTTTATCTAAATTTTTAATATTAATACATGCTTTCTTTTTTTGTATAGGATCAGGTAACTTAATGTATGATGAAGCACCGTTACCTATCTTATATTTATTGATGTTTATTTCCAATGAAATAATTTTGTCTAAAGCCCATCCAGAATTCCTAAGTTGAAATTCCGATAATTTACTCATTACTTTATCAACAATGTTTTCGTTGAACCACAATGCAAGATCCGTACCTACATCTATTACCGCGTTTTTAGTGTTGAAATATTTAAACTCTAAAATGTCTTCGATTTCCCTAGATTTCTTAATAAATTCCCCGCAAAATGTTGCATTTACTTTGATCATGTTAAATTTTTTTAAACTGTTACCTATTCTACCCTTAATCGACTTGAACGCATCAGCAAAAAAACTATTTAGACCTTTATGTTTTAAATTAACAATAACAGCATTCCTAATTCTTGAATGAAAAATAGATTCTAGATCGACCCATTTTACCCCTGATTTTTCAGTTAGCCCCGATCCCTGCTTAGAGAAATTAATAATTGCTTCTTTAAACGTTTTTAAATGCCCTAAATTTGTTTGTAAATTTCTAAGTGTCCCAATATCTAAATTTCCCCCACGAATATCTTTATGAAAACTGATAACATGCTGTTTAATTTGTTTTAATAATTTATTTGCTTCTCTATGTGAAAAACTATTGATTAACGCTTTATATGATTTAGATAATTCTTTAACAATAGCATTAGACCTATCAACAATGTTATTCATAATTGCAAAATAAAAAATAAAAAAAAAACTTACAAAAAATTATTCCTTAACTATTTCAAATGTATCGGTAGGATTAGCTTGGCCAATTTGTTTTTTTCCTTTATATTTGATAAAATAATGTCCGCCAGACAATTCTGCCAAGTGAGGCTTCAATGTTTCAATGGTTCTCTTAGGCAAAAAGCAGAGCCCGTTTTCTAGCTCAACCAAAATTGTTTCGCCAAATTTGCTCTGGACCAGTTTAGCGTTCAATAATTTTTGTGGAACATCCACTGGAAGTTCTCCTAATTTAATAATAGTCTTCTCGTTATTTTTTTCTGCAGGACATAACGAATTAATTTTAGTTAAATCCATCTAAAAATAAAAAATTAAATCAACTCAAAATAAAATTACTCAAACAAATAATTAAATAAACATAACTAAAGAAAAATTAAATTAAATCAACTAAAAATAAAATTACCTAAACAAATAATAATTAAATAAACTTAAAAATAAAATTAAATCATTACAAAAAATTAAATCAACTCAAAATAAAATTAAATCAACTTAAAAATAAAAATAATTCTTACCTTTGTGTGGTTGTAAAAGAGGAAAACAATATCGAAGAAGAAGAAGTTATATTCCTATACTATTTCAAATGTATCGGAGTGATTAGCTTTCCCCAATTTTGCTTTTTCCCTTTATATTTTGATTTAAAAAGTTCCGACAGACACTTCTTCTGGTAAGTGGACTTTAGTGTTTCAATGGTTCTCTTTTAAATTTATTCCAGTTAAATCCAACTACAAATAAAATTAAATCATTATGAAAAATTAACTAAAGAAAAATAAAATGAAATCAACTCAAAAATTAAATTAAAATGAAATTTTGAAATAAAATAAAAATTCTTACCTTTATGGATATGTAACAAACTTTTGCACTTGAAACTGAACTCAGAACTGGATCTATGGAGTATCAAAACAATAATGAGCAAGTTAAATCTAGGACCCTCTTTAAATATACATGGCTTAGCCGAAACACATAGGCGTCGATAAAAATTAAAACCTAATTGTTGCTTTACAATATATTCTATATGTTGTTTATTAAATATTATATTTACCAATCACATGTGACGCTAATGTCTATGTATACCATAACTCAACCAAATAAACGTCATAGCTTTTTGTTTTTGCGGTATCCTATTTTCATCGACACAAACCACAGCTTCCTGATAAAACCGAATTTTTGTTTTGATAACTGTATGTTATTCCTTTTTATTAATAAAATAAGTATTTTTTATTTAAAAAAATTTTAATTGAAAACATTATATTGATGTAAAAAATATACATTTCTTCGTTGCCTTCAAAATTTTTTAGTTTTATGATAGTTTGGCTTCTAAGAATGTATATTATTTAAGTTTTATTAAAGTTTAATATATTTTTTGTTAGCTATAATACCCTTTTGACCTCATAAATACGGTCTTTTTGACGCTTAATCTTACCCTATACATCAACCCCTTTAAAATGATACGTCATACGCCGAAATCCGTTCGGCCGTTTACGAGATATAGCTATAATACCCTTTTGACCTCATAAATACGGTCTTTTTGACGCTTAATCTTACCCTATACATCAACCCCTTTAAAATGATACGTCATACGCCGAAATCCGTTCGGCCGTTTACGAGATATAGCTATAATGCCCTTTTGGCAGCATAAATACGGTCTTTTTGACGCTTCATCTTACTCTATACATCAACCCCTTTACAATGATACGTCATACGCCGAAATCCGTTGGGCCGTTTACGAGATATAGCTATAATGCCCTTTTGGCAGCATAAATACGGTCTTTTTGACGCTTCATCTTACTCTATACATCAACCCCTTTAAAATGATCCGTCATACGCCGAAATCCGTTCGGCCGTTTACGAGATATAGCTATAATGCCTTTTTGGCAGCATAAATACGGTCTTTTTGACGCTTCATCTTACTCTATACATCAACCCCTTTAAAATGATACGTCATACGCCAAAATCCGTTCGGCCGTTTACGAGATATAGCTATAATGCCTTTTTGGCAGCATAAATACGGTCTTTTTGACGCTTCATCTTACCCTATACAGCAACCCCTTTACATTAATATGTCACACATTAAATTCTTTTGGAATAAACTAATTTAAAATATTTCTAAGTCTGTTATCTTTATTGCGATAAGACTTGTTTATTATTTTTTTCTACTATTGTTTGTCACATTTTATTAAATCCTGCGATGGTGTAGTGGCTAAAGTATTTGTTTATGATACGGGGGGACCCGGATTCAATTCTGCTTGGTTGGAATTTTTTTTAAATTAAATTGTTATAACGCAAAAGTTGGTAGCACTGTAATGTTGGTTGCATGTAAAGTTGGTACGATGACAGCGAAGCGCGAAAAAATTCAAAAATATACCGAAAAGAAGAGTTGGCTGCTTGTGCCAAACGTCAAAGGCCATTTGAAAAAAGAAGAATTGGCTGCTTGCGTCAAATGTCAAAGGCCACTCGAATAAACAGCAGATTACAGCGCCACCACCTGTGGCGACATCTAGCGGCGAAATTTGGAAGCAGTGAGGCAGAATCCGTATAGCTCATCTACTTACTAAAGTAAAAAAATAATTAGTTGAATTAATGAATTAACTCATCAATATTTATTTAATGTGTACTTTTTTCTTTTTGAAAATTCAGTTTGAATTCATCAATTTTCTAATAAGTAAAAAACTCCATGTGGCAGAATTTTTGTGCGCTTCCCAATTGGCTGAGAGTCCTTCATTAAATCATTATAAAGTCGCCAATCTCCAGATAATCTCCGGCAATATGCGATATAATGTCGTGCATTATAACCAATGAGTCCACATAAACTTAAAAATAAAAATAAAATTAAAATACATTTTTGAAAATTTTAGAAAGAAAGTAATAAAATCATACTAACCGATACCGTATATATTTTGTTTCATTTTTTTTGAGATTTAAAAAAATTGGAAAGTCTCGTAACCGACATGACATGCTGCTATCTTGGTTACGCAGCTTAATGTCCAACTCAATATAAATGTAAGAGTTCAGCTTTTGTTCACAAATTCGTGTTTTATTCTTACAAATGGTACATGTTGATCTGTACGTTCCAGGATAGATAAGAGCATTTTGCAAATCTTGAATACCATTCTTAATAAGAATTTCATAATTTACAGTTAACGCAGGCCTTCTATTTTGAAAACCCACACATTCTGGAGTTGTACATGTTACATTTTCAATTAAGCTGGGATCGTTTTGGAATAATTTATTCCATAACGCACTAATATTATCTTCGCAGTTGATTACACGTGAGTAAAGGTGCTATGACAGTTCGAGCACAAAATCATTTTTACATGTAAATCTCCATAAGAAAATCTAAGGTCCATTCTGGTCATTTTTGTTCCTTTTAGCCCCGCCCACATCACGTGATGGTCGAGACCACGTGACACGATTTTAGTACCCCCTCCCTCGAATGAGCCGTTGATAGCTTGGCCTCGTTTAACAATACACATAGCTTCGATTGCCAAAAGGGCATTAACGTTGTATCTCTTAAACGGCCGAACTGATTTCAATGTATGACGTATCATTGTAAAGGGGTTGCTGTATAGGGTAAGATAAAGCTCACCTCCACTCACCTTACTCACCTTTGATTTACCTATAATTTCTTTCATCATACCTTGACTACCACTCATCACTACCCCAATGTGATTTTAGTCACCCTACCACCCCTCATCATCATCCCCAGTGCCCAAATAGAACTTAGAATAATTTTTGGATGAGAATAAATGTAGAAAAAAAATTCTGTGTGATGGCTGTTGTGGATTCGAACCCACAAACGCATGTGTACAAAGTTGACGCCTTAACCAACAGGACTATCAACTGACTTGTATAATAAAGTTGAAATGTGTTAGACAAACAGCTCGTCTACGTCACATACGGTTGTAGATGAAAATAAGTTAGCAAAGGCGTACTGTCGATTTTTAGATTGCTCTATTTTTTTAATCGATGTCTTGGACTACATATCTTTAAACATCATTTTTATTTGCTAATTGAGAAATTTGCAATAAACACTTGTATATTAAACAAGTAATTTATGTATATTTTTAGCTTGCAATCTATATACTGCAGTAAATTGTAACAAATGTGCATTTTTAAACTGTTAATAAATAAATATTTCAAATTTTTAAAAGAAATGCGAACAAATCTTTTTTTTATTTAAAAAAAACTTTATTTTGAGTCAATCTCAATTAGTTTTTAAATTCTTTTTTTTCTTCGTCAAAATTTTCTTCTGTAGCTTCATCTAGTGTCTCTAGAAAATCTAAGCCATCTAAGGAATCAATCGACTCCATGTACCGTAGGTAAATGGATGCAGACTTTGTTTATGTCGATTGAAACCAGTTGACCTTGAACGAGAAATATTTCCGGTGTATTATCACATCACCCCGGACCCCGACTCCCAACCCCAGCGAAATTTCTTGTTAGTAGTCTGTTTATTGTTTTTCGAGCTGTTGGCAGTAAATGGAAAATTTCTGAGTTTTTAATTTACGGTTTTATATTTTTTTGTGTTTAGTGTTTAACCGTTATAAGGTGTTATTTAACTACTGTACAACAAATTTTATTTAAATATAAATAATGATTTTGTTCCGTTTTTAAATAAAATACGAATCTAGTGTTCTTATACAAAAAAAATTAATACAATCTGATTAATAGTTTATGTTAACATTTATTTTTAAATTAAAACCTTTGAAAATGTATTGAGTTTATTAAACAAAATTTTAGTTCTATTTAAATTCATCTTTTTGGATTTATCTAATGCTTTTTAACTAAGCATTGCTTATTTTAATGTAAAAAAATAAAAACATTTTTTGTGGTCCGATCATTTAATTTTTATTATTAAAAGTATTCAATTAAAAAAATCATCTAAAAAAATATATAAAACGCCAGGCTGGAATTCGATCCACAGATCCACACACCCGTACCCGTACGGAACAGACTGCCGATGTTTAACAAATAGTTCGGGAGCCCAGAGGGTTTTCGTAGCTGTTAAAGAGTTTTAAAGTTTTTTCTATGCATTTTGACATCCTGATTACAAATATCAAGAGTGAATTCCCCAGAAATGGTTAGGAAATTTGTTATTAACAAATAATTTGTTAATAATAAAAAATTGTTGTTTCGCAAAACAAAAAATATTACCGTAATTCTTGACTGATTTTAAGCAAAAAAGTTGACTATGTATTTTTTCATCAAACGCACCGTTTTCAAATTACAAATTGTTAAACATTTGAAAAATAGCATTTTTGACATTTTTCAAATTTGCATACCTTTTTATATAATTAATATTTTTCAACTCTGCATGACTATTAGATACTTACGATCATAAAGTGTGAGATGAAACCGGTTGCAATACGAAAATACAATCTTTTTGTTATTATTTAACGCTATTATTAATCTCCTGTAACATACGACGCAGGGTGTATGAAGGGTATGCATATTGTTTAAAGCGTTAAAAAGTAATAAGACTATTGCATTTTTTGTATTGCAACCGATTTCATCTCATACTTTATGATCTTAAGTGTAGAATAGTCATCGCAGAGTTAAAAAATATTAATTATACAAAAAGTTATGCAAGTTTGAAAAATGTCACAAATGATTTTCAAATAATTAAGGATCTTTAATTTGAAAAATACATAAGTTTTTTTGCTTAAAATCATTCAAGGAATACGGTAATATTTCTTGTTTTGCGATTTTTTTTTTATAAAATCTCGCAACCCCAATTTGTTTTCCGAACTACTTCAAAAATTTTCTTCTTGTTTCGGTAATTGAGTGTTAGAAATAATTTTATTATATATAGCGTATTGATTCCCTTCTTACTCATCTTTGATTTTTTGATGTCTTTATAGATTTTTCAAAATATGAGTCAAATATTAGACCTATTCTAGATATTTTTTGAAATGCTGCCATCCACTGTATCAAATTTATAATTTTTTTGGCAACATCTTTAAATGTCTGCATTTCTTCCGATGATATTGTAGGTGGTGATAACATAACATTAATTATTTAACAAATGAGTTTCATCAGTATTTAATGTTTCCTTTAAATGAGAAGGAAGAATTTTTTCCAATTTTCAAGTTAAAAGACTTTTGTTGCTTTTTTTTTCATGAAATCATTTTCATCAAATAAAGCATTATCATACGATAAGTCATATTGCAACAATAATTGATATGGATAATTTCACTCATTGGCTAATGATATAAACCTCTGGATGTCACTAACAGGTTCTTTAATATTCTTTTTCTTCACTTGATCAGTTGATTTTGCTTGGGATGTAAAATTAGGACAATTGTTTCTAGTGATTGTTTTAGATAAGGATTTAGTATACCCTTCATATTACACCCTGCGTCGAACGTTACAGGAGATTAAATGCATATTGTTTATAGCGTTAAAAAGTAACAACAAGATTTTATTTTCGTATTGCAACCGGTTTCATCTCATACTTTATGATCTTAAGTGTCAAATAGCCATCGCAGAGTTTAAAAATATTAATTATATAAAAAGTTGTGCAAATTTGAAAAATGTCAAATATGTTATTTTTCAAATGTTTAACAATTTTCAATTTAAAAAAATACATAGCAAGATATTTTGCTTAAAATCATTCAAGCATTACAGTGATATTTTTTGTTTTGCAAAAAAAGAGTTTTTTGTTAGTAACAAATTATTTGTTAATAACAGATTTCCTAAACATTTCTCGGAAATCCAGCCTTGACATTTGTAATCAGGGGGTCAAAATACATAGAAAAAACTTTGGTGGAGCAATGTCTCTTTAACGGCTACGAAAACCCTGTGAAACCCTCTGGGCTCTCGGACTAAAAGCTAATCGTCAAATTATCAGCGACCGCTCTGCTAGTAGCAAATAATGTCACAGAGGGCGTATTTAAACACGATGGTAATAGATAGTTTTCATGCAAAATCACTAGATGTCAGGTGCGATTGCATCAAACAGATTTTATCATTGGGTTGTCCTACTAGTTAATCTTTATACAATGATAATACCTATGTTTATAGTGCCATAAGCCCGGTTCAGACACGTCTAGTAATTTAGTCGAGTAGTGAGTAATTTAGTAAATTAGTGCGTGCGGACAACAAAAATTAGTAGAGTAGTTTAGTGTAGTAGTTTAGTTCCCTGGATCCATTTGATTCTATTTTGACGGTCGAGTAGAGTCCCCCACCCGGCGCGGCTAACTACTAAACGGCAACTAAACAGGTATGAACGTGTGTGTTTAGTCTCTGGTTTAGTTAAGTACATTAGTAATAAGACAAAACTTCATTTCTTGTTTTCAAAATGTCACGCTGGAGTGAAGGGACGACATTTAAATCTGTTAGTGAATATTTGAAATAAGAGGCATTATGGAATTCTGATTGCCTTACTGTATTTTCCCTGATCTTCTACTTCTAGCTTTTTCAAAATACCGTTTGATGCTCCTAATGATTCGCTTCTATTTATCCACTTTCTGACCCATACGCGCTTTGATTCTTTAGATATTTCTTCTTCTATCTCTTTTAAAATAATATTTAAAATATTTTTTATAACTTTATTCAGCTCCATACGACGCCTCTTCTTGTCCATTTCGACACTACTACCTGACTTCGCACTAAACTAGTCTGAACAATAATCGATTAGTAGATACTCGCCACTCGACTAAATTACTCGCTACTCGACTAAATTACTAGCCGTGTCTGAACCGGGCTTTAGTAGAAGCAGTCTATTTGTTCATATTGTTCATTATTTATTTTAATTAGAGATACTTTTACGAATTGGTAAATAATAAATCAATTAAGAGTTAACTATTTGACTAATTTTTTTTTTGTTTTTTAAATTAGATTCATGAGGTCGACGCTCTTTTTATTTCTAATGCTAATTGTCGATTTACTGCAGTCGACATTGGAGCAGAAGGTATAGAAGTGATGAAATGATGGAAAGTTCATGCAAAAACGTTTAACCTACCAACATCAAGACATATCAATAATAGTAGTTTTTGATGTTTCCTGCAACTAGGTGTGTTTATACTTATTCATTTTGATTATATTAAAAGAAATACATTTAAATAAAGTCAATAGTTTTATTTGTTCACTCACATTATTGTGTCTTTGAACCGAGTTTGCGTTCGCATACTTACTTAACAAGATTTGTAAAACGAGTCTTTAAAATTACCTTTTTCTAAAAAAAACATTAAACAACGTTTTATAGATTATCTTGGACCTAAACTCTATAATCATATCCCCACAGATCTTAGAAGGGTTGTAAATAAAAAAAAATTGATTTAATTTTTAAAGATTATTTATTTTTAAATTATCAGAGATTTCTTGACATCCTCTAATATAAATGAAACTATACCAAATAAACATCTGTGATTTTCTTTGGCAGATTTTACTTTTTATTTAAGTGTTCTACTATAAGTATCTATGTATTTTGTGGTTTTAATCTGGCTAGGTTTGTTTATTTGTCTTGTTTTGTGTTAATTAACTAGCCATTAATTAATTAGAAGTCATAAATATTGAATGCTATAATAAAAAAATGTGATATAATTTTAAGAAGATGGACACTCTGTAAACACACATTACTAAAAAAAAAGATTTAGAACTTAAGTAAAAAAAATTATCTATTCATTGTTAACTTTAATAGTTAACTTGTTGAAATAAATTATTATTATTTATGTCACTAATAAAATAACCCCACTTTTTCAGAGTGTTCAACAAATGTCACAACTGTCAAGTAACCAATGGCGGCATTCCGTTTTCTGTTTTCCGTCATTCCGTTTCCGTCGATTTTTATGCCATGGACTGGCACCCTTAGTGAAAATGGACAAATAAAATATCATCAGCTGGTAGCGTGAAATGCGAAAAACTAATTTTGGTGGCATTGTGACAAATTAAGTGCTAGTAGTTTTAGTTTAATATCAATTTAATGTAGTTTAAGATTAAAAAAGGTGTAAAATTATAGTGAATAGTTTTAAACATGACGCACTGATATTTGAACTTGTTGCCAACTTTATATTAGGCATCAACACTTCTTTTTTTAGTGATTGATATTGGATAGAAGATGCCTGATGATAATACTTATGTTTATAGTGGCTTACTGAAATCGACTTTTTTTTATACTATAAGTAACGATAAATGAACGGCTTGTTTTAACAATTAATAGTTGAAAAAGATACAAATAACCAAAAAGAAGAGAGTTGATATGGCAACAATGGTGCGGAGTGTGCGATAGATTAATAAATCTTTGTCTATCACAAACAAGTAAAGATAGCTGCATACCCATAGACAAGTGGCCAATACTAGAAGAAGATTTGTTTACAATATGGCTCCCGTAAGCCGTAAGTTTGTTGTATTTAGTCATGGAGACTAGACAAGGAGTACGCACTCGACCGGGGGAATTGCCAAAATCTGTCCACGGTATCGTACATATTAGGTTTACTTTTTTCACCACTTGCGGCGCTAGTTTTCCTTTTGTACCGGTATGAATATAGACAATTAAATAATCGTGAATTATTAAATTGGTTTTTATTATTTATATCCGAAAGATCCAACTATTTTTTCATTGTGTAAATAAATTAATAATGAAATAATTAAAAATTATTTATTTTATTTCAAACTACGTCTAGTCTCCTTGTCTAGTCTCCATGTATTAAGTCATCAGAATACAATATTTAGTATTAATTATGGAGGGTCCCTCCATAGTATTAATGTTTTTGTGTTACATTTATAATCAAACTAAAGTACACCAAAAGCTTTAAGTCCTAGAATATTGTAACGGGATAACCGTAAAGGAAGGGACCTTAATTTGAAAGATTGTTGTTGACAGTTGATTTTTAGAAGTTTGTAAAAAAAATCTACTGACCATTTTAAATAATGTTTCTAGAAAATTCTAGAAACTTCTAAACACACTAACTAGATTAAATAATGTTGTATATAAGGGGATGCACGGGCAGTTAACGTCAGTTCGAGTCAAGTGTTCACAAGAGTTCATTGTATTGTCAAGTAGTTAGACGTTATCCAGCAGAGTTCAGTGTATCTTAACAATTTTGTAAATAAATTGTGTAAAAAGCCCCCATACGTGTTTCAAATTGGTGTCAGGTGTGGGGTGAAGATACAAGAATGCCTGGAAAAAAGATAAATGAACTATTGGTGGCTGAGCTCAGAAGAGAGCTTGAAGAATTAGAGTTGGAAACTACTGGAAGCAAATCCGTATTGTTGAGAAGGCTCCGTGAGTACTACGTAAATAATAATTTGGACCCTGACGCTGCGGAGTTCGAAGACCCAGCTCAACAAGCAAATTCTGAACTAACTCAACAACTTTCCCGGCTGCAAGAGGAGCTATCCAGTCAGATTAAAAGCCAGCGCGAAGACATGTCCCAGCTGTCCCAACGAATGACGAGCCAACAAGAAGAACAAACGCAACAACTTTCCCAGTTGTCCAGTCAGATGAAGAGCCAGCGCGAAGATATGTCCCAGCTGAAAGAGGAGCTATCAGGACGAATGACGAGCCAGCAAGAGGAGCTATCCAGTCAGATGAAGAGCCATCAAGAGGAGCTTTCCAGTCAGATGAAGAGCCAGCGCGAAGATATGTCCCAGCTATCACAACGGATGTCTACCCTATCAGATGAGTTATCCAGTTCGTTCTCACAGCAAATATCACATCTTCGGGACGAGCAAAATCAGCAAGTTGCCGACTTGCGAGAAGAGCAAAACCAGCAAGTGGCCAACTTGAATCAGCAAGTGACCAACATGCAAGACGAGCAAAACCAGATCAACCAGCAAATGCAGTCCGAGATAAGGAAGCTTCAACAAGAACAGGAAGCTAGCCGCCGAAACCAAACCATCCACCACGGCGACGGAGATGCAAGAAGGATGGAAACCTGCCACGCAGACGTCGAACGACAAAGAAGCGAGGAGACGACCCATGTACGAACGACGATGAAACCCCCGACCTTCGACGGGAAGACTTCCTGGCCAAATTACCTGAAACAATTCGACGCAGCGGCCAGAGCTAATGGATGGTCATCCCAGGAGAAAGCATTGTCCCTAACCGTAGCTCTGCGAGGCGAAGCTTTAGACGTCTTGCAATCATTGACGCCGGATGAAGCTGACAACTTCGAGTTATTGGTGAATCGTCTAGAGATGCGTTATGGTCAAACTCATCTACAACCGGTGTACCGAATGCAGTTAAAGAGCCGAAAACAGAAAAATGGAGAAACTATCCAGGAATTTGAAGCGGATGTAGCAAGAATGGTACGACTTGCGTATTCAAATGCAGCGGAGGATTTCCTGGAGTGCCTAGCAGTCCAAACCTTCACCGATGGTCTTCGAGACGTCGAGTTGCAGCGCGCTGTACGGTTAGCGCGGCCGAAGACTCTTGTGGACGCCTTGACCATTGCCCTGGAGTTTGAGGCGGCGACGGAAGCCTCACGTGGAGTTGCTCGACTAAGGGAAATCACCGGTAACTATGACCATGCCGTTCATTCCGTTAGCGACGTTGAAGCGGTAGTAGAGAGATTAATGAAGTTATCTCCAAGAAGAAGGCGCCAAGTGAGATGCTGGAACTGCGGAGAACTAGGCCATATAAGAAATACTTGCCCCCAAAAAGAAAAATCTTCTGCTGAAGTACCCCAGCAGCAGGAAAACTAGAACGGGTCGACTCCTGGAGGGCGAAATCGACCCCAAACATTCCCGAAGCCCCTCACACCATTAAATTGGCAACTCTGCGACATCACGTGGACAGCTTATATGTAGATGGCCTCCTTGATGGGAAGAATATTAGCATGCTGGTAGACACTGGAGCTACAAAAACTATCGTCCGACCAACCATCATTATGCGAAATAAGATGTTGCCTACCAGTTGGAGACTGCGTACCGCTACCGGAGATTCTGCTAGAGTCTACGGTGAGATACAGGTGACCCTACAGTTTGGTTCAACCTCTCTTGTTCACTCAGTGCTGGTGGCTGACGTTGATGAAGATGTTGTTCTGGGCATGGATGTTATGCTCCACTGTGGTTTTCATTTGGATCTTCGCCAACGTATCCTTCGTACTGGTAATGAAGAAATATTCCTGCACCGAAAACAAGTTGACAATGCCTCGATTAAGCTAATCGATGATATCGAACTTCCGGCAAGCTGCGAATGTGTCGTCACAGCGCGGTTGGATGGACTGGAGCCAGATGGTGCCCCAGCCATGATAGAGCCGAAGAACCATGACCATGAATTGGGAAAAGGACTCCTTGTGGGTAAGACTCTTGTTAGATCCGCCAAAGAGGTACCCATCCGAGTTATCAACTTGAACGATCATCCAGTTCTTCTCCGAAAGGACACGGAAATGGGAAGTTTAGAACCAGTAATGGCCATAATTCACAAGATAAATGTTACGGAAACAGATGAGACCAACGAAATTGAACAATTAATGACAAAATTAGACCCCTCTTTGTCAAAATTAGAAAAGAAACAGGTAAGAGATCTACTTTACCGTTATAAACCTGTATTTGGTCCTAAAAGTAAACTTTGAAGAACTGATGTTGTACAACATAGAATTGACACTGGTGATGCACGTCCGATTCGACAGGTACCCAGAAGGATGCCTCAAGTTAAAAAGGAAGAAGCAGACAGAGCCCTTAAAGAAATGATTCAAAATGGCATAGTCGAACCATCCAGTAGTCCGTGGGCTTCTCCTGTGGTATTAGTGAGAAAGAAAGACGGATCAATGCGGTATTGTGTCGACTATCGAAAGCTAAATGATGTCACTAAGAAGGACAGTTATCCTCTGCCAAGGATTGATGATGCCCTCGACGCTTTGGCGGGTTCTACTCTGTTTTCTACCTTGGACCTTAAAAGCGGATACTGGCAAGTTAAAATGAATCCTGCAGACAAAGAAAAGACTGCCTTTACCAGTGGATCAGGGTTATGGCAATTCACGGTCCTTCCATTTGGCCTCTGTAATGCTCCTGCGACGTTTGAACGACTAATGGAGAACATCCTGCGGGGTTTGTCATGGGAAACTTGTCTAGTTTATCTAGACGACATCATCATAATGGGTAAGACCTTTAAGGAACATTTATCTAACCTGGAAGAAGTTTTTAAAAGATTACAGAACGCTAATCTAACATTGAATGTTAAGAAATGCCACTTGTTCCAGAGACAGGTCAACTATTTAGGACATAACGTAAGCAAGGATGGCGTTGCTGTTGACCCCGCTAAGATACAAGCCGTTCAGGAATGGCCAATCCCTATCGACAAACATCAGCTCCGGAGTTTCTTGGGTCTTTGTTCCTATTACCGACGATATGTCAAGAATTTTGGAGACATCGCCAAACCCTTGACACGTTTGACAGAACAAGATAAGTCCTTCTGTTGGGATCAGGAATGTCAAAAGGCGTTTGAAATATTGAAGAAACAGCTTACGTCAGCACCTGTTCTTGCTTATCCACTTCCTGATGGTAAGCTTATTCTGGACACCGACGCCAGCAATGTGGGAATTGGAGCCGTCTTGTCACAGCTACAAGACGGTAAGGAAAGAGTCGTTGGTTACTTCAGCAAAACTTTATCGAAAGCTGAAAAGAACTACTGTGTAACTCGGAGGGAACTGTTAGCAGTTGTAAAATCCGTCGAACACTTTTATAAATATCTGTATGGCAGAAAATTCCTGATCAGAACAGACCATGCTAGTTTAAAGTGGCTACTTAGCTTTAGGAACCCAGAAGGACAGATAGCAAGATGGCTCGAAAAACTGCAGGAATATGATGTTGAAATCGAGCACAGACCTGGAACCAGACATCGTAATGCTGATGCACTTTCCAGAAGACCATGTCGACCTGATTGCCCCCATTGTACCCGTATGGAGCAGAACGAGGAAAAACTTGCCTTAGTTAAGGTTGTGCCAGGAGACGCGAGCTCTATGCTGGAGGAGCAACAAGAAAACGATCCCGTTCTGAGAAAGATTAGGGAGTGGAAGAGAATGGACCGTCGTCCGTTGTGGAGAGAGATATCCTCATCCTCTCCTGCTTTAAAAGCATACTGGTCCCAATGGAACTCTTTAATTTTGGACGGAGGGCTCGTTAAAAGACTTGTAGAAAATTCCGAGGGCACAGAAACAAGGAAACAAATAGTGGTCCCAAGAAATGCTGTACCGGAAATTTTAAAACAGATGCATAATGATAGTTCTGGAGGACATCTGGGTATCACGAAAACGCTGCAAAAGATCCGAGATAGATTTTACTGGGTAAATTGCACCAATGATGTTAAAGATTGGTGTCGTAAATGCACTACATGTGCTGCCAGTAACGGTCCGCACCGAAAACCGAAGGCTGAAATGCAGCAATACCTGGTTGGAAGTCCTTTTGAAAGAATCGCAGTAGATGTATTGGGGCCACTTCCACAGACCGATCTAGGAAACAAGTACATCTTTGTTGTAATGGACTACTTCACTAAATGGGTTGAAGCATATGCAGTTCCCGATCAGGAAGCTACCACTTTAGCAGATATATTGGTTGAAGAATTCGTAAGCCGATTTGGGGTACCATTAGAATTACATTCAGACCAAGGAAGAAATTTTGAGAGCAAGCTGTTTCAAGAAGTTTGCCAAAGATTAGGCATCCACAAAACGAGAACCACAGCGATGCACCCTCAGTCTGATGGAATGGTGGAACGAATGAACCGGACTATAACCAACTATCTGTCAAAAGTGGTGTCAGATTGTCAGAGGGATTGGGATCGACATATTCCACTATTTCTAATGGCAATTCGATCGGCCATCAACGAATCAACTGGCCAAACGCCTGCGAAGGTCCTGTTCGGTAGAGAAATGAGGCTACCATGTGACTTGGTGTTTGGTTGTAAACCTGGTGAAGAAATGGCACGTGAACAATATGTCGCTGACCTTCAGAATCGAATGGAGAATATACACAACCTGGTGCGTGGAAAACTACAATTATCTAGTGATCGGATGAAGAGGTACTATGACACACGGACAATGGAAAAGAGTTACCAAGTTGGAGATTTAGTCTGGCTCTATAACCCCCGACGGCGTCGAGGTATTTGTCCCAAATTACAAAAGAACTGGGAAGGTTCTTACACCATCAAGAAGAAGATTAACGATGTCATTTATAGGATCGTGAAAATTCCCAGAGGGAAACCCGTCGTGGTCCATCATGATCGTTTGGCGCCTTACCAGGGAAACCACAGTGGAGATGCGCAGCAACTCCAAGAAAATGGTTTGGCTGGCTCAGGGAGTGTGCGGGATTCCGATGTAGGAAATAACATTCCAGGAGGAATGAATCTAAGGAGGGGGCAGTGTAACGGGATAACCGTAAAGGAAGGGACCTTAATTTGAAAGATTGTTGTTGACAGTTGATTTTTAGAAGTTTGTAAAAAAAATCTACTGACCATTTTAAATAATGTTTCTAGAAAATTCTAGAAACTTCTAAACACACTAACTAGATTAAATAATGTTGTATATAAGGGGATGCACGGGCAGTTAACGTCAGTTCGAGTCAAGTGTTCACAAGAGTTCATTGTATTGTCAAGTAGTTAGACGTTATCCAGCAGAGTTCAGTGTATCTTAACAATTTTGTAAATAAATTGTGTAAAAAGCCCCCATACGTGTTTCAATATGAACACTGTTAAAAGTTAATAAGAAAGTGGTTAAAGTAAAGTGATAAAAGTAGTGACAAAATTGAAATTGATCAAAAAGATTAGGTCTCACACTGTTGTTTATTACAAACAGAAATTTAGGTATGTGATATTTTTAAATGGAAAGTGCCTAAAGTAAACTTAATGATAGTTTGACATTAATTTTGATGATCAAGTAGTGAATTTGTTTGACCATATTGACAATAACTTCAGATTTCACTGTTATTTGTTACCACCACAAACTCAGAAAAATGAATGGTTCAAAAGAAGCGCCAGATTCATTAATGCATAATAAAATGGAAAGTGATCCTAAAGAATTGTTATCTAATATTAAAACAGAAGAAATTGAACTTGAAGAATGTAAACTCGAATTCGAGAACTTTCATCAAATTGCTTTTCATATGATGAAAAGGGAAAGTTCTGTTGAAAAAGTTTCTCAAACTGAAAGTGATGTTGTGTTAATAAGGAAAGAACATATAAAAACTGAAAATATTGATTCAAATCATGATTTTCAAGAAAAAAAATGTGATGTCAATATTAAGACAGAAATTATACAGAGTACATTTGATTTCCCTGTTTGTACAAATTCTATCCATGATTTTGTTGAAAATCGACAAACAGTGCAAACAATCAAAATGTATTCAAGGAAAAAATGTAAGCATTTTTTAATATTTATATATTTTATTTTTCCTCACGCTGGCTAAACCCTACAAAATAATGTACTTAAGTATTATAAACCTTTAAAAGTCCTCGATGCTATATATCTATCTCTTAGGGATAATCCGTAATAACTACTTTTTATCATTTACTTTTTACTGGAAATAATGACTTATTTACATACATCATTAATCCTTATCATTGGATATTGTTAATTGTAACACATTTTAAATTTAATATAGAGCAATAACGGCCTTTACTGCATGATATTTAAATAAATATTTACTGAATATTATTAATATAAAATACTTAACTTAATATGTATACTTACGTGACAGATGAATAAAATAATTTGTGAAACGTCACTATGATACTAAAACATTAGCTCTGATTGTTCTTTTGTATATCTATCACTTTTCAATGTACTGAATGTTTAAACGTTATCCAATATGTATCTATTTCTGTCTCTCTGTTACTCACACCATTACATATGTAACGTAATGTAATAATTTTGCTGATTTACGTCAATACAAATTTCTAATGCCGGAAGCGCGAATAGTAATATATGCAGATGTGTATAAAAGTACCACTATTTTTTTTGTAAAGGCAAAATAGTTTATATACATTTTTATCTAAATATTATTGATGTTTTACCATATTTTTTTATTACTATTTATTGATATAAGCTTATATATTTCAGGTTTCCTATCTGCGGCAAAAAAACGGCATCATCATTATGGGAAATTCAATGGAACATGTTCGTGTTGTGGACAATTTTTTTGTGATAAATTGTTATTTTTATATGATTTTAGTATTTACCACTTTATAGTTAATTCTAAAAAAACTGTTGATTTAAGAATGAATAATTCTGCTACTAAACATATTGGACAAATATCCTTTAAATGCGAAATTTGTTCAAGATACTTCAAAGATCAAAGTTTATTAAATCAGCATATTATACTTCACACTGGTGAAAAATTATTCAAATGTGAATACTGTTCGAAATGTTTCACAAAATCCAAGCGTTTAAAAAGGCATGTTAAAATTCACACTTACGAGAAACCTTTTAAATGTGATATTTGTTCTAAATGTTTCAAAAACCAAAGATATTTAAAAGAGCATAATAGACTTCACACTGGCGAAAAATTATTCAAATGTGAAGTTTGTTCAAAGTGTTTCACAAATTCTAATAGTCTTAAAATCCATTTTAGACTTCACACTAACGAGAGACCTTTTAAATGTAAAATTTGTTCAAAATGTTTCAAAAGATCTAGTAATATAAAAAAGGCATGTTAGAATTCACACTGGCGAGAGACCATTTAAATGTGAAATTTGTTCAAAATATTTCAAAACATCTGGTTATTTAAAAATTCATATTAGAAGTCACACTGGCGAGAGACCATTTAAATGTGAAATTTGTGCAAAATGTTTCATAAAATCTATTGCTTTAAAAAGGCTTACTAGAACTCACACTGACGAGAAACCTTTTAGATGTGAATATTGTTCAAAGTGTTTCACAACATCCTATAATTTAAATAGGCATATTAGAACTCACTCTGACGAGAAACCTTTCAAATGTAAATTTTGTTCAAAATGTTTCACACATTCTTGTCATTTAAAAAAGCATATTATAATTCACACTGGTGAAAAACCTTACAGATGTGAAATTTGTACAAAATGTTTCACACAATCCAGTAATTTAAAAAAGCATATCAGAATTCACACTGGCGAGAAACCTTATAAATGTAAAATTTGTTCAAAAGGTTTCAAACACTCCAGTGCTTTAACAACTCATATTAGAACTCACACTCGTGAAAAATCTTTTAAATGTAAAATTTGTAAAACATGTTTTACAAAACCTAAAGATTTAAAAAAGCATATTAAAATTCACACTGGTGAAAAACCTTACAAATGTTAGATTTGTTCAAAATGTTTCATAGATTCCACTGTTTTAAAAAGGCTTATTAGAATTCACACTGGTGAAAAACCAACTGTGAAATTTGTTCAAAATCTTTCTCAAAAAAAAAAGCTTAAAGAAGCATATCATTAGAGATCACACTGACGAGAAAGCATTTTAATGTGAAATTTGTCCAAAGTTTTTCAGAAGATCTAACTTTTGAAGTCACAACGATACTGATTTACTATTATTTTTTTTTTTTTTGATATCTAAGACCTTTGGTACCAAACTGGGTGTTAAAAAGTAAATATGTAGAAACAGTAATACAGCTCTAGCAGATAATAAGTTTAAAATTACTACAAGCTTTTTCTTATTGTAAGCTTCCGGGGTTGAAGAGCTGAATGGATCTGTGATAAATACAGGGTGTCTCATTATATTCTGACTGTTTTTAAAAGCTTATATCCTCGAAACTGTTGTAGATAATAAGATTCGGTTTTCAGAGTTAGGTTTATAATTATCTTAAGTTTTGTTGTGACACGTTTATACAAAATGGCCTAATTCTGGTTTACCTGATAGAAAAATGGCGTATTTTCAGAATATAGTAGATGTAATTTTTTAATTGTAACTTTCGTTTCTGTGCACCGATTTTAACCTTTAAGGTATTGTTATAAAGTAAAAATATGCGTCTTTTAGGAAATTGCTAAATATACAGGGTCTCCCATTAAAAAAATTACATCTACTGTTTTCTGAAAATACGCCACTTTTCTAGCGGGTAAACCGGAAGTAGGTCATTTATATAAATGTGTCACAACAAAACTTACGGTAATTTTTAACCTAACTGTAAAAACCGCATCGTATGATCTAGAACCGTTACGAAGATATAAGCGCTTAAAAACAGTCAGAATATAATGAGTATTAGCTTTTGAAGTCATAAATCTGTTTTCTTTCATCAGTTTCTACAAACTGTGTGTGGTAAAAAGTAACTTAAAGATTGTGACAAGTTTAAAGTTACAAGAAAATTTTTATATTTGTAAGGTTCTCAATGGATCTGTGATAAATATTAGCATTTGAAGTCACAAGGTGTTTTCTCTTAAAATCTGGTAACTTTTTGTATTTTTATCAACTTCTACAAACTATGAGATAAAAAGTAGATAGAAACATTGATAGAGATTTAGTAGATAATAAGTTTGCTGTAACCATAATTTGAAAGCTTCGAAGGATTGGTATTTTCATCAGCTTCTAAAAACTGGGTGGTAGCTTTAGCAGATTATAAATTTAAATTAACCACTTCTTATTTGTAAGCATCCAGATTCGAAGAAGTGGATGGATCTGTAACAAATATTAGCTTTTGAAGTTACAAAGATCTTTTATAGTTTTTAATATACGGGTAAATTACAAAATTTTTGTTAAAATTTGTAATTCCCTCGTATATCGAAAACTAGAAAAGTTATAAAAAAAATAGTTACATATTTGAATTTCTGAGAAAATTTCCTTTCTTTTGATAGGTTATAACTTTTTGTACGTTTATAAATAAAAAAGTTATCAAAGTTTGAAATTTTTGTAGTTTTTTAATTTTTACATTATTAATATTAATTATATTAGTTGAAATTATCACTTCTGTCGCGCATCCTGAGACTCACACGTTTTTTTTTTATATTTATATTCTGTCCTTTACTGCACATGTGTCAGTATACAAAGACAGATAGGGTACTGCGATCTTCTTTCTCTTTCTAACCGTTGGACGATTCCGCTTTATATCTCACCAACTCTATCTTTAATATCTCTATGATATAAACAGCAAACAAGAAATTAATGGAGATCAGTTTATATTTTACTTTACCATAAAAGTAAAAAGAGTAAAAAAATCAGGTTTCAAGCTTCAGTTGGAAGGAGAGAAAAGATCGCGATACGAATTCTATCTCTCTCTCTATAGAGAGAAGATCTTGTAACCCACTTTATCTCTTGTAACGATTGTAATGAATTCACCAGACTGTTATTTCCGTGCCTATATTCGGTGAGATTTATTTCATTTAATAGCTGTAATTCCTAATTGTGCCGTGAGCAGTTACTATGCCGCCATAACTGCTTTTTGGCTTTTCACGCTACCAGCTGATCATATTTTGGTAGTTTAGTTCCCATTTTCACCACTACAAAATGCTATTGCCCCTCTCCAAAGTCTCTTAAATTGGTCTATTCGATACAACCCGACAACGCCTGATTCCCTTGGAGACAAGATTTTTGTTTTATGTGAGTCAGTTATGTTTGAGCCTTTGATTTTAATAATGGCGGCGATGTGAATTAGATTTGTGAAACTATCCGCTAGAGAGGGATAGAGAAAGAGAGAGAATATAAATACAAAGAAATTTCCTAAACATATATATTTTATTAGCATTCTGAATACTAAAAAGCACTCTATACATACTTTAAAGACAGTTTTTCGTCTATACATAAACATGTATTTACTGTTGAGAAAACGTTCTTGGTGTCTCCTAAAATATAGATTTGTTTTAATACTAAAATAAACATATAAAAAAATCCCAATTATAAACAAATTTATTTTACTAGTATTTTGTTCTATTTGTGTTTGAATTAGACGCTGTTTTTTATTATTATATTTAGAACAAAGTTAAAATTAAAATTCAATTATATTAATTTTCTAAAGTTTTGAACTCTACCCTGAGATAGGAGTATTGTGGGCTATATTTTTAGTTGTATTGTGTTCTATTTGTGTTTAAATTGGACGCTGTTTTTATTATTATATTTAGAACAAAGTTAAAATTAAAATTCAATAATATTAATTTTCTAAAGTTTTGAACTCTACCCTGAGATAGGAGTATTGCGGGCTATATTTTTAGTTGTATTGTGTTCTATTTGTGTTTGAATTGGACGTTGTTTTTATTATCTAACTTATTATGTTTACAATTGGGAATTTTAAATGGGAGTTTAGTATACTTACACCTGGTTCGATACAAGTGTAAAAATCTGATATTTTTGGAGGATAAATACTGCTGATATCTTTGACAGGAGGGGTACTATCTGGTGAAATATGGTGAGGATATATTGGAGATTCACCACTTCCTGAATCTGATCTCTACAAAAAATATAAATATTATTTTAAAGAGTTTTTAAATGAAAAAAAAATCGTTACAAATATCAACAAAAAAGTTTTTAGGTGAAAAACGACGTTTTTTACGATTTTATGTCATAAAACTGTCAAATCGTCAAAAAATTGTATAAACCGTCAAAAATTTGTCATAAACGTCAAATATCTTTCATAAACATCAGAAAATTTTACAAATGTCAAGGAAATGACGTTTTTTATGATCAAATGTTATCAAACTGTCACAAACGTTAAAAAATCTGTCATAAACGTAAAAAACTGTCACAAAAGTGAAAAGAATGTGACAAGAATAATGTTTTTAGGTAAAAAACAAACGTTTTTGGCGGATCAAAAAACTGTCACAAACATCAAAAAACTGTCATACAAAGATGTGTCAAAAAAGTGTAGAACGTACAAAAACTGCCATAAACATAAAAAAACTGTCAGAAGTATCAAAAAAATTGTCATAAATGTGAAAAGAATAGGGTTTTTAGGTGAAAAAACGAGATTTTCGCAAACATATGTCAAACAACTGTCACAAACGTTAAAACAACTTTACAAAAGTCGAAAAAAATAACGTTTTTAGATGAAAAAACGACGTTTCTTACGAATGTATGTCAAAAATCTGTCATAAACATTAAAGAAGTGTCACAAACAACAAAAATCTGTCATAAACGTCAAATAACTTTCATAAATGTCAAAAAGATCTTACAAATGTCAAAAACATCTGTTATAAAACTGTCACAAACCTCAAAAAAACTTACAACTGTGAAAAATTACATTTTTAGGTGAAGAAACGATGTTTTTCCCGAAGACGTGTCAAAAAAGTGTCACACGTCAAAAACCTGTCATAAACATCAAAAAACTGTCAGAAGCATCAAAAAAATTGTCATAAACGTAAAAAATTGTTACAAATATAAAAAAAATGACGTTTTTAGATAAAAAAAAACGTTTTTTTGCGAATATATGTAAAAAAAGTATCACAAGCATCAAAAAAGTGTCACAAACTTCAAAAAAATTCTAACAACTGTCAAAAATCTGTCATAAACGTCAAATAACTTTCATAAATATCAGAAAATTTTACAAATGTCAAGAAAATGACGTTTTTCATGATCGTACGTAATCAAATTGTCAAAAAATGTGTCATAAACGTCAAAAAACTATTACAAAAGTGAAAAGTTGTCAAAAAACCGTTACAAATGTCAAAGAATTACGTTTTGAGGTAAAAAACGAACGTTTTTGGCGAATATATATCAAAAAACTGTCATACACCTTAAAAAACTATCACAAACGTCAAAAAACTATTGCGGTTGTCCAAAGTGTTTTCTTTTTTTATCAGTAAGAGTCGCTTGTAGTAGGTTGAAAACGGTTCTCATGACACGCTCAACTTGTCCGTTTCCTCTTGGTACTTCTGTTGCAATGTGATAAAGTTGAATGTCTTGTTCAGTTAAACATTTCATAAACTTTGTTGAAGTGAAAGCTGCTGCTCGATCTGCTATAATGCGATGTGGTTTTCCTCGTTCTTCGAAAACAGGTAATAAAGCCTTAATTGTGCATTCAGACTGCAAACGACAAAACTTTGAAAATGCGTCTATTACTACTAAAATCTATGTACATCCATTTGATGATACCAAAGGACCGGCATGGAAGTATATCATTGGGTTTTTCGCCATGTTGCCACAATCCATGCCGAGAACCGGTGTGCGATTTTCCAACAACACATGCTCTGCAATTTTTTATATATTTCTTTAAGCATTTTTCCATCTTCGGCCAAAATAAATCTTCCCGCATTTTCTGAATGCATTTATCATAGCCTATATGTGAGGATAGGTCATGGTATAATTTCATAGCTAGTAGACGGGCGGCAATGGGAACAAAGCACTTAAGTTGATTTGTTTTGGTTACCACAATATTGTTTTTCTACGCCCATGACTGTAAACATTAAAAATCGTACTGTAGACATTCCTTGTAAGTAACATTTAACAATAACATGCACGTAATGCAATAATGCAAAATTGCAATAAAATTGTTATGTACGTACTACTTTATTTGGTCTATTTACATATAGACCGGGAGATAGTGACAGATTTTCAGACGCGATTTAGGCCAGTATGCCTTTTTCAGTATATTATACTATTGACAATTCGATGATAATAATCAATTAATGGAAGTGTCATCGTGTGTTCTTCATCTATAAAAAAGTTAACAAATTTGTTTAGAAATTAATCATTTTTATATGATTTTACTCAAGCTGCCATTTATGCTAAAATAAAATTTGATCAAAGTATTACTTAAATGGCCATTGGCATACCGTTAGTGTGAACCTAGCAGGTGGGCATGCGCAGGTAGATATGCTTTCTAAAATATGCTTTATTCGTGTTCGGAAACAGGCTGCCAATGTAGAATATACTTGATATTACTATACAATTGCTACAGGTAAGATGGCATACCCTTTGTGTATGTCCGTGTATATCTCATATGGTAGTAATTTTGCAATGTTAAACGATAAGTTTCCGTCATTAAAATCAGTATGCCATTTTGGTTTTATGCAGTTCATGATAGCGTTTGACGTATATAAAGTTGGCATTGCAACTGGGCGGTTAACTGATGTAGGCATACGCGAAAAAATTTGCGAAATGGTACGGAAAATTGCCGTGTGTTTTATCTGTATGCCACTTTGTTTTTAACATATTTGAGATATATTTGGGTGCTACAAAAAATGGCATATCGTTTGATAACGTCCAAAGTTCTGAAATTATGAAATAGTATGTGAATACGGAAAAGGATTAGTGCAAATGAAATGGACGATTTTCTTCCTTTGAAAACAGTATACCTTTTTGTAAAATATTGAATCGCGGTATATTTGGATCAAATAATAACGGGCATACTGATTAGACTGGTCTGCGGCTTTCAAGAAACCAAATTTTCATTATGGAAAAAAATCATTTATGCTGCGTTTATTTCAGCTTCGAATTTATAAATTCTATATACTATTTATTTGTTGAAACTCTTCTTTTTTCTTCCACAGATCATTTTGTCACGGGTTAAATTCGCGTTAGCGACAGATCTTAATTTGTAAACAAAATCGTTGGCTTACCTTAAAATATTGTAGGATTTATCGAGGCAAAACCGGTTGATTTAGGTTTTTAATAGTAAAACGCCAACTGTTGTTGCTATTTTCGGCCATAAAATTATATTTAGTTGTCGCAATGTTGATGTTAGAAGTCATTGACAGTAGGACATCTGACCTACTCTCTCGTCGATAACTTAGATTTTGTGGGTTCGCAGCCAGCGTTTGGTCATATTTATAACTTTATTATTGAAATCAAAAATAAATGGGAAATCAGGTAATATTGGGATTTTTATTGTCGTTTAAATAAATATTTAGATTGGTCGTATCAAATGACCCCTGTTTGTTCGTAAGTTGTTGGCTGAATAAGCTACGGTTTGTCCCTATAGTAGAGGCTGTGGGTGTATATTTTGATATTTCGTTACCTTAGTTTTAGTATGATTACGATTTTTGGACAGATGTTATATAATAATAATAAAAAGTCAAAACTGATATCGTCTTTAATTATTCACAAATTAAGTAGAATTTCCACACTGGTGACCCTTTAAAAAAACTTTTGGGAAGATCTACTCAAAATGACTAGACTACTAAATAGTCTTAAAAAAGAACACGTTCAAAGAATATTAAAATATTTTAATGTAAACACAGATGGATCCCTCAAAGATTTAAAACTGGTTTTGGAAGCTGAAATTAAACAAAGGCATCCAGAAGTTGAAAATGTTGCTGATTTTGATTTTACAGATCTTCTGGAAGAAGCGTCTCAAACAAATCTTTTGGTAACATATGAATTGTATGATAAATTTAAAAAAGTGGATTTAATGTTGGAACGTTTTATGGAAAGAATTGAGAATTATGATTTAAAATTTAAACATTTGGAACAAAAAATTGTTAAGCTTGAACAGTAGGTATTTCGAATTAATGGAAAATCGTTTAGAAAATCAAGCATATCCTAGTTCTAGTTCATATAATTTTTTGGAACCCGCTAAAATTAAATCAATTTCCTTACCACCTTTTTGGAAAGGCAATCCAGACTTATGGTTTAAAACAGTGGATGTTATTTTGAAAATCATGGAGTTCTATCTGAAAAACTAAAGTTTACCAAAATATTACCCATGTTAGATTGCAGTACTCTTAAAGATAATGCCACGGTTTTTAGTCAAGATCATGAATATCCCTATACAAATTTAAAACAAAAAATTATAAAATTGTATCAAGTTTCAGATGAGGAAAAGATAACAAAACTTTTTACTGAAATTCAGTTAGGAGACAAAAAACCAAGTCAACTTTTTAATGAAATGTTGGACCTTTCATCTGGAGAAATGTCAAGAAATTACGTGATTATTTCATGGTTAAATAAGCTACCTTCTTCTGTCGCAACTACGATAAGAGTTTTTAAAGATAAATTCACAGAAAATGAATTAATTGATATGGCAGATCGAATAATCACCTCCAACAACTCAAACGTTAATGTTACTACTTCGGAGAAATCAATTTTTCAAGAAAATTCTTTATTGGAAGATAAAATTGATCAACTATCTAAAAAAATGGAAAAGGTTTTAAACCAAACTTTTCGTTCACGATCACGTTCTAGATCATTAACAAAAATGCAAACCAATAAAAACCTTAATTCTAAAAGTGATGGTCTTTGTTGGTATCATATTAAATTTGGTGATAAAGCGACAAAATGCATAGACCCTTGCAATTTTAATAAACAATTTTCGGAAAACTAAGTGACCAGTCATTATCTGCGGCGAGTGATTTTACTGGTCCGATAAATCGCCGCCTATTTATTAAGGATCCTACTTCAAAATTATTTTTTTTAATTGATACTGGAGCGGATGTTTCTATTATCCCAAAAACGTCAAGTATTAATCAAATTCAATCACAAAAAGTACTTTATGCCGCCAATGGTTCAATTATCCATACATATGGAGAAAAATTATTGGAGGTTAGTCTTGGACTTAAAAGAACCTTTTCTTGGATTTTCATAATAGCAGATTGTGATTGCCCGATTATAGGAGCAGATTTCTTACATCATTTTAAACTTATAATTGATTTAATAAACAAGCAAGTTATAGACTCTACAACAGATCTCAGAATTAAAGGTACAATTTCTAAAAATAAGTTTTTATCTTCAATTAAAACTGTTCACCCGGACAATCAGTATTCAAAAATTTTATGCTCTTATCCCGAAATAACACGTACCTTTACTCCTCGACAAACGGAATTAACAAACGTAGAACATCACATAGTCACCAGGGGACAACCAGTAAATTGCAAAGTTCGCAGACTAAATCCTGAGAAGTTAGAAGCAGCAAAGAAGGAATTTCAATATTTACTGGAACATGATATTATCAGACCATCTAAAAGCCCATGGGCAAGTCCACTGCATATGGTGCGTAAACCAAATGGTGATTGGCGTCCTTGTGGAGACTACCGACTTTTGAATGCAATGACAATTCCAGACAGGTATCCCTTGCCAAATATTAAAGACTTTACATTTATTTTAAAAAACAAAACCATTTTTTCAAAAATTGACTTAGTCAAAGCATTTCACCAAATACCTATGGCTAAAGAGGATATAGAAAAAACAGCAATTATTACACCTTTTGGATTGTTTGAGTATCTTCAAATGCCATTCGGTTTAAGAAACGCCGCACAAACCATGCAGCGTTTTGTTCATGATGTTACAAGAGATTTAGATTTCTGTTTCCCCTATATCGATGATTTTTTAGTAGCTTCTGTGGATGAAAAACAACATGCTAATCACCTATCCCAACTATTTGATAGACTTCAAAAATATGGTGTAATCATTAATCCCAGCAAGTGCGAATTTGGACAAAAATCAATTGAATTTTTAGGATACTATGTTACTGTTGAGGGTATCAAACCAACGAATAAAAAAACAAAAGCTATACTCGACTATCCCCAACCTAAGACAGTTAAAGATCTTCGTCGATTTCTTGGCATGGTAAATTATTACAGAACGTCTATCCCAAAATCAGCAGATCTTCAAGCACCTCTTAACGAATTTCAAAAAGGAAATCCAAAGGGAACAAAAGTCTTTAAGTGGACATTAGAACAAATAAACGCCTTTGAAGCTGTTAAAAATTCAATCTCTCAAGCTACACTATTAGCTCATCCAACCATTTCTTCCCCTGTTTCTTTATTGGTAGATGCATCAAATTTTTCTATTGGAGCTACTTTACAGCAACATGATGATTCATTGGTAAAACCACTTGCTTTTTTCTCACAAAAGCTTACAAACAGTCAAAAAAATTACAGCACATACGATCGCGAATTGTTAGCTATCTATGAAGCAGTAAAATACTTTAGATATATGCTCGAAGGACTGAATTTTGACATATATACTGATCATAAACCACTTACATTTGCTTTTTCTAAGAAGTCAGACAGTTTTACTCCACGACAAGTTAGGTATCTTGATTTCATTAGCCAGTTTTCAACTTCCATAAAACATATTTCTGGAGTAAATAATGTAGTAGCTGATGCGCTTTCTAGAGTTGAAACGATCAGCTTACAAGACAACTTTGATTATGCCAAATGGAGGCATGCCCAAAATCAGGATAAAGAGTTACAAGGATACTTAACATCTAAAAATTCTTCATTAGTTTTTAAAGAGATAGAAATTCCTGGACACTGTATCAAAATTTATTGTGATATATCCTTGAAATGTACCAAAAGATTTTCGTAAAACAGTTTTTCAAAAAATTCATAACTTAGCACACCCTGGTATAAAATCCACTGTTAAGGAAATCAAAAATAAATTCGTTTGGCACAAAATGGATAAAGATATAAAATTATGGACCAAATGTTGCATACCTTGCCAAAAATCGAAAATTAGTCGTCATGTTTTTAGTGTTCCAGGATCTTACGAATTGCCAGAAACTAGATTTGAACATGTGAATGTAGATATTGTCGGGCCATTACCTCCTTCTAATGGATTTATATACTGCCTTACATGTGTTGATCGGTTTACTAGATGGCCAGAAGCTTATCCTATGAAAGACATGACTGCAGAGAGTGTTGCTAAAACATTTTATGCGGGCTGGGTTTCTAGATTTGGTGTGCCCCTTCGAATTTCGACGGATCAAGGTGGACAGTTTGAGTCAGCACTTTTCTCAGAATTTTCGAAATTATTGGGCATAGATCGCTTAAGAACCACTCCCTATCATCCAAAAGCAAATGGATTAGTAGAAAGATTTCATAGGAAAATGAAACAAAGTATTAACTGTTATAAAACACAAAAATGGTCTGATGCTTTGCCATCAATCCTTTTGGGTTTAAGGACCTGTTTTAAAGAAGATTTGAATACTTCTAGTGCAGAATTAGTCTACGGGACTACACTTAGAGTTCCTGGTGAAATGTTTACTGCCTCAAAATCTCCAAATGTCCCAGCTTATGAATTTAATCAATACCTTAAGGAATTAATGGAAGATTTAAAACCAACTCCAACTTCAAATCATGGAAATAACAAAATATTTGTTTTTAAAGAATTACTAAATTGTTCTCATGTATTTGTCAGGATAGACAGAATTAAAAAAAAAATGGAATCACCTTATTCTGGTCCATACAAAGTTGTTAATCGAAATGATAAATATTTCACCCTTTTAATGGACAACAAAGAAAAAAACATTTCCATCGATAGATTAAAACCAGCTTACATGGAATCAGAAGATATGGACATTTCACAAGCTAACATTTTTCATACTTCAAATGATAGTATAAAAAAAGTTGTTAGATTTAACGTTACACTGAGGGGGGAGTAAATGTGGGTGTATATTTTGATATTTCGTTACCTTAGTTTTAGTATGATTACGATTTTTGGACAGATGTTATATAATAATAATAAAAAGTCAAAACTGATATCGTCTTTAATTATTCACAAATTAAGTAGAATTTCCACAGAGGCCATATCTTATTTCGACGTGTGTCAAATTATTGTGGTCGAAGTGACGTGGGAAATTGTCCTTCTTTTCATTTACGAACCTTTGTGGTGAAAGCATCGTTAAGAAGATTTGTCTTGAGGTTAATTTGTAATCTTCAATCATCGAAGACAATTTAATTTGGATTTACGAAATTTAACCTCGTTCATTTCCATTGAATATTGTGTGGGAGAGATTTCTCTGAATTTTGGTGAATTCGGTGGAAAATACGGCATAGGCCGGATATTTAATTAAATCTTCATTTGGTGGTCCAACGAACAAACAGTTGTGGTATTTTGGTAGTTTAAGACTGTTCAGACAGCGAATTGTGGTCAGGATTCCCCATCATTGCAGTTAGCAACAAAGTAGTTGTGTTACGGGCATAAGTCCTTGATACAGACATAAGTCCTAGAGATAGGCAGAATTTTGGTTGCTGACCTAATACTTAGTACGAGCTTTGGTTATTGTGTTTGGAGCAAGCCTTTTGGTTTGGATAAGGCTTGATTTTGGTACCGGCCTAAGTATTGGAGAAGCCAAGGACTGCGGCAATTTATTTAGATATCAGATAAGCTATATTAGTCTTAAGTCGGACTTTAATTTTTAGTTAAAATCTATTTTTCCTTGTTTTTGTACTGCGTGTGATCACACCTTTTGATAAATTTACCTTTTTTTTTTATTGTTCGCATAATTTATTTTTATAAATATCAATTGTGTTGTCAGGCACGAGGCTTGACAGTCTGTATTCTTAATATTTTCATTAAAGAAGAGTCTAGTTGATATTTTAGTTTTATTTAGCTCACTTATCGTTATTTTCAGTTATTGTGTAATTCAATTAGAACCGTTAAATATTCAAAATTTATTTAATTATCTCCAGTGGGTAAAGTAGTGCCTGGAACAACAGGGGATTCCGATTTTGACCGTCTAAATCGGTGGCGCGACTCACTAGTATTTGTTTACTTACCTCTACGGCTGAGCTGGGCACTAATTTGCCAGTAGAGAGACCACTACCGAACTCAGCTGGAGTTGTATTGCTTTAGTTAAATTTCTTTATTTTTCTAAATTTGATTTTTTTTTAAATTCATTAAAATACGTGGCAAATTTTTGGCGCCCAACGTGGGGCAGATTTTGTTAATTGTGGCCGTTTTGTTAATTGGGGCCGTTTTGTTAATTGGGGCCGATTTTGTTAATTGGGGGCCGATTTTGTTGATTGGGGCCATTTTGTTAATTGGGGCCATGTTGTTTATTGGGGCTAATTTTTGTCATTATGCCAATTTTGTAATTTGGGGCGTAATTTTGTATTTTGGGTGGATTTAAATCCCGGTAGTTGTAATTTTTGGTATGCTATATATATAAGTGAGCTAGGTAATAACTGTATTTTTAATATTTGTAATCTGGCGATATTAACTTTTGATCACACCAATCGCGGAATAACTTTTATATTGAGTATGGATTTTAATACTTTTGGTAAGTTTATTTAACATTGTCCATCGTTGCTAATTGATACTGAACCACAAGTTGTGGCCTATTTGTTGAAAGGTTTGTAGTTGTCACTTATACGTTTATTGTTGAATTCGTTACGTTGTGTGAGTTTTATGATGGATTTTGTTTGTTATGATTTATCGTATCTATTAGCTTATCGTAATTTACCGTATATCAACTGTGATATTTTATATAGTTATCTTTGCTGGGACATAACTCACACGTTGCGAGTTCAGAACCTGTTTGTCTTTGAATTTTGTTGTACGTTCTTTTACTCTTTTATTGTTGTATCTTTTTGATGTTTGTTTTTTTTTGCACGCCTTGTGGCTGGAGGCGTAAGAATTTCACCACCCGAGGATACTCCAGGCGGGGTGGGTAAGAGTCCCCCAACCTAACCACTTTCTGGATCCCAGTTTCGTTCTACCCTTAGTAACTTATCGTTACCTTATTTATATTTAGTTACATCGTTTCCTGCTCCGTTGGCTTTGAAATAACCTCATGGTTTGGGCTTCTTTTTTGGCCGTGGTGCTATTTTCACGTTTTGTGTGGATTTCGAGGCCAAACCTTTTATTTTCCGACCGGGCCATTGATTGTTGAGTGTCCGGTGGAAAAACCATTTGTTGGGATTTGTAGAGGAAATTTTCGGAGTTAATTTAGTAGGAACTTAGGTATTGTTAACTATAGGTATCTTTCGTTGCTTGGATTCAGACCTTTGTTCAACACGACCATCGTTGACTCTTTTTGGCCTTGTGGCTGGAGGCCTAAGAATTTCACCACCCGAGGATATTCCAGGCGGAGCGGGTAAAAGTCCCCTAACCTTAACACTTCTGGATTCAAGTTTCGTTATACCTTGGGTTGTCTTTTGTTATTCCATCTTACCTATCGTCACTTGAATCCAACCTTTTCAACAATCCCATCGTTGATTTCTTTTGTTGGCCTTGTGGCTGGAGGCCTAAGAATTTCACCACCCGAGGATATTCCAGGCGGAGCGGGTAAAAGTCCCCTAACCTTAACACTTTCTGGACCCAAAATTCGTTCTACCTTACTGAGCTTGTCTTTACCTTATCTATATTTTGTTACATCGTTTTCCTGCTTGATTGGCTTTAGAATGACCTTATGGTATTGGCTTCATTCGTAGTGGTTCTACGACACATTTTGTGGATTTCGAGGCCAAACCTTTGATTTTCCGACCGGGCCATTGGTTGTTGAGTGTCCGGTGGAAAAAAACCACTTGTTGGGATTTATTGAGGAAATTTTCAGTCTGATTGGTAGGAACCTAGGTTTTGTAAACTTATGGTATCTTTCGCTATTTGGATTCAGACCCTTGCTCAACACGACCATCGTTGACTTTTTGTGCCTTGTGGCTGGAGGCCTAAGAATTTCACCACCCGAGGATATTCCAGGCGAGGAGGTAGAGTCCTCCAACCTTAACACTTCTGGATTCAAGTAATTTCCTTATCTTTACCTTTATCTTTTCCTTATCTTCCCTTACCTTACCTTATCTTACCTTTTATGTTGTTGCCTGCTTCGTTGACTTTAATTACCCTCATGGTTTGGGTCTCTATTTTATGTGGCCGTGGTGCTGTTTCACGTTTTGTGGATTTTGGAGGCCAAACCTTTTTGTTTTCCCGACTGGACCATTGGTTTTGGGTGTCCGGTGGGAAAAGCCTTAGTGGTAGTCGAGGGAGATTCTCTGGAGAGAATCCTACGAACATCTTACCTTATCTCTCCTACCACCTTTTGGGATTTGTCGAGGAGTTTTGGTCGACTTAGTGGGTAACATGTGTTCGTTACCTTCTCTACCCTTTGCTACATTACTTGAATCCAGCCAACTTATCAACAACCATCGTTGATACCCTTTTTGTGTTTTTCTTTTGTTTGTTTGTTCTCTCTTTGGTTGTCTTTTGTTTTTCTGTCGTCTGAGATATTTTACCTTTCTGTTTGTTTTAGTTTGTTGCAAACCTTAGCACCCAGTGCAGTGCTTTTGTTCCCGAGTATTACTCAAAATTTTTGTTTTCTTTTTCTTTCTTTGGTTTTGTTGTGTTGTTAGTTCGTATTCTTTACAAAAAGGTATATGGCGTTTTATTGGCTTGGCTGCTACAGCAATTTGTCGTTAGCTATTGTATGGGCTTGTTGTCCCTTTTATCGTGACTGTTGGCTCATTTAGCACTATTGCGTTATCGTCGAAAATCTTCGGTAGATTTTCTCCTTTCTTAGGGGAGGGGATGTTGTCACGGGTTAAATTCGCGTTAGCGACAGATCTTAATTTGTAAACAAAATCGTTGGCTTACCTTAAAATATTGTAGGATTTATCGAGGCAAAACCGGTTGATTTAGGTTTTTAATAGTAAAACGCCAACTGTTGTTGCTATTTTCGGCCATAAAATTATATTTAGTTGTCGCAATGTTGATGTTAGAAGTCATTGACAGTAGGACATCTGACCTACTCTCTCGTCGATAACTTAGATTTTGTGGGTTCGCAGCCAGCGTTTGGTCATATTTATAACTTTATTATTGAAATCAAAAATAAATGGGAAATCAAAAATAAATGGGAAATCAGGTAATGTTGGGATTTTTATTGTCGTTTAAATAAATATTTAGATTGGTCGTATCAAATGACTCCTGTTTGTTCGTAAGTTGTTGGCTGAATAAGCTACGGTTTGTCCCTATAGTAGAGGCCATATCTTATTTCGACGTGTGTCAAATTATTGTGGTCGAAGTGACGTGGGAAATTGTCCTTCTTTTCATTTACGAACCTTTGTGGTGAAAGCATCGTTAAGAAGATTTGTCTTGAGGTTAATTTGTAATCTTCAATCATCGAAGACAATTTAATTTGGATTTACGAAATTTAACCTCGTTCATTTCCATTGAATATTGTGTGGGAGAGATTTCTCTGAATTTTGGTGAATTCGGTGGAAAATACGGCATAGGCCGGATATTTAATTAAATCTTCATTTGGTGGTCCAACGAACAAACAGTTGTGGTATTTTGGTAGTTTAAGACTGTTCAGACAGCGAATTGTGGTCAGGATTCCCCATCATTGCAGTTAGCAACAAAGTAGTTGTGTCACGACTTTATCGAGAAAAGAAACCCTATTTTAAATAGGGTTTTAGTTACTGACTACATTCCTAGTTACGGGCATAAGTCCTTGATACAGACATAAGTCCTAGAGATAGGCAGAATTTTGGTTGCTGACCTAATACTTAGTACGAGCTTTGGTTATTGTGTTTGAAGCAAGCCTTTTGGTTTGGATAAGGCTTGATTTTGGTACCGGCCTAAGTATTGGAGAAGCCAAGGACTGCGGCAATTTATTTAGATATCAGATAAGCTATATTAGTCTTAAGTCGGACTTTAGTTTTTAGTTAAAATCTATTTTTCCTTGTTTTTGTACTGCGTGTGATCACACCTTTTGCTTTTTTTTTATTGTTCGCATAATTTATTTTTATAAATATCAATTGTGTTGTCAGGCACGAGGCTTGACAGTCTGTATTCTAAATATTTTCATTAAAGAAGAGTCTAGTTGATATTTTAGTTTTATTTAGCTCACTTATCGTTATTTTCAGTTATTGTGTAATTCAATTAGAACCGTTAAATATTCAAAATTTATTTAATTATCTCCAGTGGGTAAAGTAGTGCCTGGAACAACAGGGGTTTCCGATTTTGACCGTCTAAATCGGTGGCGCGACTCACTAGTATTTGTTTACTTACCTCTACGGCTGAGCTGGGCACGAATTTGCCAGTAGAGAGACCACTACCGAACTCAGCTGGAGTTGTATTGCTTTAGTTAAATTTCTTTATTTTTCTAAATTTGATTTTTGTTTTAAATTCATTAAAATACGTGGCAATTTTATTATACACTAATATAATTATTTATTTCATTACCGCGAAAATTGTATTTTTTTGGGATGCATTAAATGTTATTAAATCTATATTTAGGGCAAATAAATGCTTATTCCAGCAAATTGAGGTACGATTTGGCACAATAAAGTCATTTATTCCATATAAATTAAATTTATTACTCACATACATATTACTTTTAATTTTTTTATTCATCAGTAAAGTCTACTTTCGTATTATAGTCTTTATCGCTTTCATTATCTTCTTCCTCGTCATTACCATCTATATGAGTTTGGTCCTCAGTATCCTTCCCTCCATCATCATAACCGTTGTCATCATCATACTCATCATCTTCATCGTCCGAAGATTCGATGACGGTATCATGCTAGCAATCATTTTCTGGATCTATTGTCACGCCTGGGGGGGATTGGGGAAGTCTGCCTTAGTGTTCTGGGATGAGGGGTAGCTAACTGAAAGCACTTCCCACCCAGGTCGTGGTTATCTACCCCCTGGTTAGGTATCCTGCTGATGACAGAAAATTAACCAAGGGGAAGATAAGATAAACAACAGGAAACAAACAACAAATATATAAACAAGAAACAAACAATGAATAACGAATAACTCACTAACTATACTAATCTTACCAAATAACTACATGGTGGCATGTCACATTTACTCACGAAAATACCTCAAGAGTCACAACGGCCCAGACCCAAGGGTCTGTTTTAGGGACACTCCAGGGGTGACCCTTTCAGACAACCTTAGACACCGAACTCCTCGAGTGCGACCTCAACGACGCTCTTTTATAGCCAATTCATACGCTACGTGAGAATAAGAATTAAACTATATAAGGTCGCCTTGAAATCTAACGCACTGACTTTGACCTGAATGATTACAATAAAAAATAATACAAAATATTACAATGAAATATAAAACAATTAAACTACCCTATTATCGTATGTGACACTCTAAATAATAATATCAAACAATTTAATGAATTTTAATAACTGATGTAAATAATAAGAAATCATCATGCTTATATATTACCTTCAGTTTCGTCGGGTGTTAGAAAGATTTCCTGGACGAAGTGTGGCACCTCATCTCCTTCAAACCAACGGAACGTGTATGTACCGTTTTCTTCGATGCTCCAGCCAAATTGCAGGGATCATCACTGTTGGGATTAGAGGAATGAGCGTTGCTACGTCATAAAATGTGCGGTCATATGTTTTTTCATATGATGAACTCGCATAACTTGTCTGCCATAGTTGTTTATTGCAAGTTAATAATTAACCTAATGTATAGAACAAAAGGCACGGTAATTTTTTTTATAACTTCGCAATGTTTTTTACGCAATTAGGTACACCAGTAAAGCTCGCACAACTTGTATGCCATTAATTATTTTGATTTGTTGGGTAATAATTGCATCAACAATGAAATGTCATACTGAATAAATACACAGATAATTGTCTCTTTATTTTACAAATTGATCTTCATTATTTATTATGTCAAACCTGTTTGAATCGTATGCCATTTTCAATGTTGACATTTGAGGATACATATATTTTATGGTATCAATTTGGACTTGAGTAAAATGACAGAAACTTATCGTTTAACATTGCAAAATTACTACCATATGAGATATACACGGACATGCACAAAGGGTATGCCATCTTACCTGTAGCAATTGTATAGTAATATCAAGTATATTCTACATTGGCAGCCTGTTTCCGAACACGGATAAAGCATATTTTAGAAAGCATATCTACCTGGGCATGCCCACCTGCTAGGTTCACACCAACGGTATGCCAATGGCCATTCAAGTAATACTTTGATCAAATTTTATTTTAGCATAAATGGCAGCTTGAGTAAAATCATATAAAAATGATTAATTTCTAAACAAATTTGTTAACTTTTTTATAGATGAAGAACACACGATGACACTTCCATTAATTGATTATTATCATCGAATTGTCAATAGTATAATGTACTGAAAAAGGCATACTGGCCTAAATCGCGTCTGAAAATCTGTCACTATCGCCCGGTCTAATAGGTACTTTTAGTCAATTTAAAAACATAAATATATAATAGTGTAACGTTTTTATAAAATTAAAACACAGGTTCGATTTATTTTTAAGTTCGATTTATTCCTAACGAATAACTACACAAACTATGACACTCCTAAACACTAAATTCACAATAATTTATCCAAACTTTATTTATTTGCACTATTCGGAAGTTTAAATATTTGCGCTATACTGAATATTACTGACTGTCTGCTTTCGAGTCCGATTTATTTATACTGCGACGCCATCTCACGTTCGAGAACCAGAGAGTTCGAAAAAAGGGTCCTTTATTGTTTTGGTACCAGAACATTCGCCCGCAGAGCCATCTCTCAATCATTCTAGATAACTCCGGATAGACTTAACATTCTTCCAGTGGCGTAGTTTCGTTACAAAAGTTTTTATCTATATACAGTCCAGTCCGCTTAATGTGTAATTACGTTTAGACTTTAAGAAAATGATAACATTAACCGATTGATATCCGAAAATTTATGTAAATGGCTCTACGTACCTTTTTTATTTGGGTAAAATCACTTTAAGTTTCTTAATTAATTGCTGTTCTAAGATTATACGTAAGATGTCTTTTATTCAAATCAGCCATAATGCTAACAGTTTAACACGAACAGGTAAAATTAAACTAAACTCGTAATCAATTCCAAAAATGCAAGTTTAAAGACACTAATGCGGGCGGGGTAGAATTTCACAAAAATTTTGTAGATTTGGAAATCCCAAAAACTTAACTAAACTTAACTTGTTAATTGCGTCGGGGTAAAACCAGCCCTATTGTTATTCTATTGTAAAATGAAACGTGTTTTGCTGGCCCATTTTTCTATATAGAAGACCGCAAAGATTAAAATTTGCCTTTTAAAGTGATAATAATAACCGAAATTTGATTATAAAATCCTAATTATTTTACATTTATAAATATACGAGTGATCGGTTCTTACAAAAAATGATAACAATAAGCGATTGATAACATTATCCGTGATCACATTAAGCGGACTCTTCTGTATATAAAAAAGGATGTTTTTATGTATGAAATCAATGAACTACTGGACCGATTATTATGAAAATTGGTATATATATATATATATGTATTTTTCCACGGAAAAGGTTTATATGCTATGTCCATTGATGTAACTCGCCACCAGGTGGCGCTGCAGAGTAGCAACTTCTGCCTCGTTCAACCGATTGTCATGAAAATTGGTATGCATATGTATTTTTCCACGGAGAAGGTTTATGTTATATTCTCATTGATGCCACTCGCCAACAGATGGCGCTGCAGAGTAGCAACTTCTGTCACGTTCAACCGATTGTCATAAAAATTGGTATGTATATATATTTTTTCACGGAGGTTTGTATGATATGCTCATTGATGCCACTCGCCACCAGGTGGCGCTGCAGATTAGCAACTTCTGCCCCGTTTAACCGATTGTCATGAAAATCGGTATGATGATGTATTTTTAATCGGTAAGATGAATATGATATTCGTACTAATGGAAGTTACCACCAGAGGGCGTTTCCATGTATCAAATTCAATACTGATTAATAGATAACTATACGAATTCGTATAAATATAAGTTCGAAAAATATATTTTTGGTGCGATAAGTAAAACAAAACTATAAACTTTCTTTCCTTCTCTATCTCTTCTTCTCTTTTATTTTTCTTAAATTTATTTTAGTTGTTATCGTAGAAACGCACGCCGGTTACAGCTAGTTAAAAAATAAAAATAAAACAGATTTAGGCAACATATATTACATTTTAAATTATTATTTAATCTAGGATGTTACTTAATTTCACTACTTTGATAAATGTTATTTTAAACGTCAAATTTCGTCATACATTTTTTAAGAGATGTCAAATATTTAGAATTAAATTAAAATATTGAGTCGTAGAAAAAGTATAGTACGCAACTCGAGTGGTAAGAGGTATTATGTATTCGTGTAATTACGCACTACCAGCTGATAATACTTTTATAATAGAAATACTTATCTTAATAAAATTCTTCTTATGATAATCAATCAATTCAATTTATGCAAGTTCTTTTTTTCTAAATTCCATTTCTCCATTTGATCCCAGATTTTAATTTACCATTTTTCTTAATTCAAATTATATCTTATATCCCAAAATTTTCAGCAACGTCCTTTTATACCCTTGTTTTTTTCAATTCTTTTTCTCATTTACTTGATAACTTGCATAAATTGATATTATCAAAATTCTTATCTAGTTAGTCTTAAACATATTTATACTCCACATAAAGACCAACTAGTTAATACCATAACAGTAATATACTATTAATTCATTGCTTTATACATTAAACTAACTTTCAACGTATATAAACTAATTGATATTTTTACGGAGAAAAAGTAAGTCTCACTGAATGTTCACTACTTATATTGACTTACCTCCACCGTAACAGTTTATGAAAAAAAAACTTTCAGTTGAATTATAAATTTATTTTCTCCACGACCATTAATGAATGTAATAATTCCGACTTCATTTTTAATAATAGAAAGTGTTCATTCTCACTCTTGAGATAGAACACTTGCTTCTTATGTGTTTTGCATGTATTTCCATTCTATAACTAGTGACGGAATAACATTCTGTAATTGCTCAACAAAAAACATAGATTGCCCTGCGAATTTTAAAACTGTCACTCAGTTTGTCAGTGCGACGTTCGAATTGTTTTGCTACATATTTTAATTTAAATAAACAGAATTATTAGATGGTCGTGGAGAAAATACAGTCTGTTACACGGTTAGAATGAAAATTCGATAACTCGTGGTTCCTCTCGCTCGCTACGCTCGCGTTCGGAATTCTCCACTCGTATCGAATTTTCATTCTAACCTTGTTACAGAATATACTATACAATATGTGTATATTTACTACATTAAAAAGAATTTTTCTTAGTGTGAGTATTAATAATATACCGTTTTAAGTTGCTTTGTTCTGCGAAACATTTTGAACAAATTTCACATTTAAAATCTTTTTTGGTCCTACGTCCAGAAACAATACTATTAATTACTTCAAAATCGTTCGGAAAATGACATTTTCCGGCCTAGACCGGCAAAGTAGCTTTTATATTATCTAAAGAGATGGCGCTATTGTCACGCCTGGGGTAGATGGGGAATGTGCCTTAGTGTTTTGTGATGAGGGGTAGCTTACTAAAGGCACTTCCCACCCAGGTCGTGTTTATCTACCCCCTGGTTAGGTATCCTGCTGAAGGCAGAATACCCAAGGAGGAGATGAGATAAACAACAGGAAACAAACAACAAATATATTTACATCGTAATAAGCAATAACAATGAATAATTAAAATATGAATAACAAACTCAATATAATAATTTAACTAATCTTACCAAGTAAAACTACATGGTGGCATGTCACACTTACTCACGAAAATAAGTCAAAAGTCACAACGGCCCAGACCCAAGGGTCTGTTTTAGGGACACCCCAAAGGGTAACCCTTACAGACAACCTCAGACTCCGAACTCCTCGAGTACGACCTCAGCGACGCTCTTTTATAGCCAATTCTTACGCTACGTGAGAATAAGAATTAAATTATATATAAGGCCGCCTTGAAATCTAACGTACTGACTTTGGCCTGGATAATTACAATTAAAAATAATACAAAATAATGCAATGAAATCTAAAACAATTAAACTACCCTATTATCGTATGTGACACTATGAGTCATCAAAAATACATAATGAATAGTACAAATTTTAATTAAATTTATTTAAAAACAGCGTATAATATACTAAACTAATCATTCTAGCCAGTGTGAATTTTAACATGCGTATTTAAATGACTTGATTGTGTGAAACATTTTGAACAAATTTCACATTTAAAAGTTTTCTCGCCAGTGTGAATTCTAGTATGCCTTTTTAAATGGCTAGATGTTTTAAAACATTTTAAACAAATTTCACATTTAAAAGGTTTCTCGTTAGTGTGCATTCTAACATGAATTTTTAAATGACTAGATTTTGTGAAACATTTTGAACAAATTTTACATTTAAAAGGTTTCTCGTTAGTGTGAATTCTAATATGTTCTTTTAAGGTATGTTGTCGTGTGAAATTTTTTAAACAAATTTCACATTTAAAAGGTTTTTCGTTAGTGTGAATTCCAACATGCGTTTTTAAATTACTGGACTGTGTAAAACATTTTGAACAAATTTCACATTTAAAAGTTTTCTCGCCAGTGTGAATTCTAGTATGCCTTTTTAAATGGCTAGATCTTTTAAAACATTTTAAACAAATTTTACATTTAAAAGCTTTCTCGTTAGTGTGAATTCTAACATGAATTTTTAAATTACTAGATTTTGTGAAACATTTTAAACAAATTTCACATTTGAATGACTTTTCACCAGTGTGAGCTCTAACAATATGTTTTTTTAAGACATTTATTCGTGTGAAATATTTTGAACAAATTTCACATTTAAAAGGTTTTTGTTTACTGTCAGTTCTCATCTGTCCGTTTACTTTACTAATATCTTCTGGGTTAATTTGTTTTGTAACAGAATTATACCTCTTCGAGTTAACAGATTTTTTACAATTAATTAAAAAGTGGTAAATATATAAATGGTTTAAAAATAACAATTTATCACAGAAAAATTGTCCACAGGAAAAACATGTTCCATAGAATTTCCCAAAGTGAGGTAGCCAGTTTTTTGGCACAGATAGGATACCTGAAATGTATAAGCTCATATCAATAGTAATAATGTTAAAAATAAACAGTAATACTTAAAATAAATAAAAAAAAAAACTCCAACATTATCTCATCAAAACGAAGCTCGATTTAGTCATTAATATTTTTTTCCTTACCGCTTTCATTTGAGACCCCACACGAGTATATTTTAGTTAGTGATGGGCAGAATCGAATACTTTTGAGAATCGAAACCTTTGATCTCGAATACTTTCAAGAATCGAATACTTATCCGAGAACACAGAATCGAGAACAAAAAAGAAGAGAAACTTGAACGGTCTCGAATATACTCATTCGTTTGAAATCGTTTAAAGTCGATTTGATAGTGTGCGCGAGCTTTGTGCGGTTTTATAATTGCGTTGTTAGTTCAAGAATTGCATGTTTGTATTTACCTAATAACTTTGTTTCTCTACTTAATAAAAATTTAAAAATGAAGCTTGGTTCAAAAAAATCGTTAGTTTGGGATTATTTGTTATTTTTTATTTTTGCATAAAACTGTGTTTGAGTATCATCAAATTTTATTGCGAGATCTAACTCGAGAACTGAGATTTTGATTTGAATCAAACTTAGATAATTCATTATTTGAGTTTAAATTCGAATACTCCAGTCTACGATTTTAATTGTAGTTCGAGACCACATTCGATACGATCAAATTATTGAATTATGAATATATGAATGAATGATCCGTTCGAGAACTCTGGTATTCGAATGTTTGTTACTTTGTTCTCGAGACCACTCGAGAACTTTTAAGAATCGAATACTTTCGATTCCTAGCATTCGAATTGTCCCATCACTAATTTTAGTGACCGACCGAAAGTTCGGTTTTGGCCAAGAAATCTGGTTTCGGTCAAAAACGACCGCAACTCGAGTGTTTGTGAAATATTATGAATCTTTCGGCTCCGTCTTTGGGATTTTTTTTGTAAAAGTTTAATATTTTATCCACACCCCCTAATATCCCCAATCCGCGATTTTATACTGGGATCACAAGATTCTTAAAGATTCAAGAATAGTCATTAATCAACAGTTACCGAATGATAAACAAGTTGTTACTATCAAGTACTTTTGTAACTTCAGTAACTAATAGAAATTTTAAATATGTTAAAGTAAGGTTCGGTTTCGGTCGGACACTAGTATATCTACAAAGATTCGGGTATTCTTCCCCACTTTCACGTCCCACAACCGGCTCAACCATTGACGTATAAAAAAAGAGAACCCTAATGCATTGCCAATTCCATATACCCAAGGCGGTCAGTCTTTAAATCTCAGAATTTAAGTTCAACCAGTTGTGGCAACACCGCTAGCTAAGATCGGCATATATATGAAGTAGGCGATGTCCAACCAATCCTGGCAACAACGCAAATGAATACAACTGAAGACTGTCAAGACTCTTGCTCGTCACGACACCATTGTCACGTCCGTTCTCAAATATTTGAGTAGGTTAATATAGAAATAAATTTTTCTCTTCAAAGTAATAAAAAATGATTTGGGTGAATGTATTTTAAGTGAAATTTAAAAAATAGGGGTTATTTAAACACAATATCATGAAAATAGAACAAACATATTAAGGGGGATTTTTAATATTTTCATGACCAAAAAAGAATTACCAATGGAGAGCGCCGTATCTTAACGATGCGGCAACCTTGTAAATTTCTGCTGTAATATCAACAAACCTCTTGTTTACTAACAAGTTTAATGAATGACCGCGGAAATATGTTCTATTTGACGTCTTTTTTTTATACGTCAATGGGCTCAACCGATTTTCAACAAACATATCTAAAAACACTCACATAAAAGTGATCTTTAATACAAAAAAAAACTAAATTGAAATCGCTTTATTCGTTCGGGAGCTATGATGCCACATGCCTCAGACAGACACACACACATAAACACATCAAACTTATAACACCACTCTTTTTGCGTATAATAAAACATCAATACTAATCTTTAGAGAAAAATGTGAAGAAACAATTAGTGAAAACTTTTATGTATGTATGTATGTATGTATGTATGGTGTTAGGGTGACAGATACACCTGCGACCTATAAGATCTATCGTGTCCCCCTTTTCTTGCGATATTTCTGATGATTCTTCAGACTTATAGCAGCTCTTCTAGTCCTATCTTCCTTAGAAAGTTTAGGATATCAGGATATCATTGGGTTTTAAATTAGGTAGTTCTTCCCTTCCTATTTCGTATGACCCTAGGTATTTGACCCTAGAATTACTTAATGCCATGCATTCTGAAAGTATGTGTATTGAGGTTTCATCCTCTACCTCACAGAATCTGCAGTTTGCTTCATCTACTAATCCTAGTTTCTTCATATGTCCTCTTAATCAACAGTGAGCGATTAGTATTCCTGTTATAATTCGGAGGTTTTTCTTACTCAGGTTAAGAAAGCAGTGAGATCTCTTCTGGTTATAGTTTCCCAGGAGCGTCTTCGATTGTCTTAATTCTTCTAGATCATTCCAGTACTTGGATTTTTCGCTATCCATTTTTTTCTTTAGTTTTTCTAAGATTGTACTACTGCTGATCCCACAGGATGGTTCTGGTCCCAGATATGAGGTTTCAGCTCCTTTTTTTGGCCAGCTTGTCTGCTGTTTCATTTCCTTCTATTCCTACATGTCCTGGAACCCATAGGAGGGTAACAGTGTTATTCTGTTCTAGTTCATTTAATTTGCCTAGACATTCCCAGACCATCTTTAAATTGATTGTATCTGAGTTCAGAGCTTTGATGGCTGCTTGACTATCTGACATGATAACAATCTTCTGTCTACGATAGTTCCTTTCAATGTTAAATTCTATACATCTTTCGATGGCACCAATTTCCGCTTGAAAGATGCTTGGGTACGTACCCAAGCTTTCTGAGTATTTGGTACTAGGTCCAAACACCCCTGCTCCTGTTCCTTTATCTGTCTTGGAGCCGTCCGTGTATCATTTTATAGCGTTTTATAGCCCCAATATGGTGTTTTCGTCCCATTCAGATTTGCTTCCCAGTTTAGTGATAAATTTTCTTACAAAGTTAAATTTCTTTGGCATGTCATCTTGGGGCTAGTGAAAACTTTATAAGCATCTGTATTTTTTTAAACTGCTATAAGAATTTAAAGATTAATATTTCTTTTGTAAAATAATCTATAATATAAAAATATTTGTACCCATCTATAAACGTATCAATAACATCATCATTACAATAATTTGTTATGCTTACTATATAACATAATCGCTGGCACCACACTCAAGGTTTATGTGAAGAGGTTAGACATATTTGTTAAAATTTTTTAATAAACTCCAAATTGCCTGCGTAAGGCAATATAAAATATATATAAAAATTAAAAAATACTTACATTTTTTCCTAGAATACATTTTGATTGTTTGCACAGTTTGTTCTATTTTAACAAAATCATGGATAGCTTTTGTACCAAAACCAAAATTCTTAATTTCGATATCACTTTTTCTTTCTTGAGTACCCTCATTTAAATTAACATTTTCAGTTTTTATATTTTTATTGCTTATTAAAACATCACTTTTAGTTAGAGAAACTTTTTCTTCGGAACTTTCCTTTTTTATCATATAAAAGTCAATTTGATGCAAGTTATCGAATTCGAGTTTAGATTCTTCAAATTCAATTTCTTCGGTTTTAATATTAGATAATAGTTCGTTAGGATTACTTTCGATTTTATTATTCATTAATGAATCTGATGCTTCTTTGAAACCATCCATTTTTCTGGTTGTACCAAACAACAGTGTGAGATCTAAACTTAATGTCTAAAGTCTAATGGTATGGTTAATTTCACTACATGATCACTTTATCCACTTTCAATTTATAAATGCGAAACAATCAAGAGCTTGAAACTTTTGTTCACTCTGGATTACGTATCAAAGGAAGATTATTAATATGACGGACTGTCGGAAACGAAACGAAAACCAAATTTTCTCTTCTTGTATCTTTAACATCCAGCCAACCAAAGTAAAGTCACTTGTCTTTGTCTCTTGTCTTGTTACTTGTGACCAGAGATAATATATAATAAAGAGATGTACTGATACCTTATATAAAATTGGTCACATGTTTTGAGCGACGGTGGCGCGCCAACAATTGGGGGAAGAAGCTCATCGATTCAAAAAATTGGCAGGACAAAAAAAGAAGAAAATTGATATGGCAACAATGGTTTCGGCTGGATGCACTTTTATGTTATAGACTAAGTGAATTCTGCTGTATGTCGAAACACAAGAGGCTACTACCAAGCAGAAAAAGAAGAAGTGTTTATAAAATGGTTCCTAGCAATAAGTCTTATCGTATAATTTTATAAGTAATTTAAAGTTCAGAATCTAGATTATGGCACACTTTTAAATGAAAAATGGTTACATTGATCCAGTAGTGAACTTTATTATACAGTTTGACATTAATATCAGATCTTACAATGTTTGCTACAACCAGAAAAATGGATGGTAACAAAAAAGCATCAAATCCATTAATGAATAATGAAATCGAAAGTAATCATAAAGAATTGTTACCTGCGATTAAAACCGAAGAAATTGAAATGGAAGAATATAAATTCAAATTTGAGAACTTTTATGTGATGAAAAGGGAAAGTTGTGTAGAAAATGTTGTGTTAATAAGCAAAGAAAATATAAAAACTGAAAATGTTGATTTAAATGCCGATATTGAAGAAAGAAAATGTGATATTGGAATTAAAACAGAAGCTACATTTGATTTCCATGCAAATGCTATCCATAATTTTGTTGAAAATCGACAAACAGGGCAAACAATCAAAATGTATCCTAGGAAAAAAAGTAAGCATTTTTTATATTTATATAATTTATTTTTTCTCAGGTAATTTGAAGTTAATTCAAAAAAATTGTAACAAATGTGCCCAAAACTCTTCAAATAAATAAATATCATTTTAATCATAAATAAATAAAGATACTAGTCAGTAAACAATTGTCAAATATCACATTTATCGTATTTGTTGCATCAAATGTCAAAACTGTAAAGTGTCATTAAATTTACAATATAACGTTCAATCTTGTCATTTTCCCACTAAAATGTCAAACTATCAACTGTTAATCCTGTCAGTAAACTAATTATTCATTATTTTTACAGAAAACTGTCATTAAACTATCAATGTAACGTCAAATGTCAATCTTGTAACGTTTCACACGAAAATGTCAAACTTTTAAATGTCAATCTTTTCAGATAACAAAATATTTACTATTTTTGAGACTAAATTGTCAATATAACGTCAAATTACAATCTTGTTACTTTTCACACTAAAATGTCAAACAAACTATCAATGTTGTCAGTAAACAAACTATTTAGGATTTTTGACAGTAAACAGTCAATAGAACATAAAATGTTAATCTTACCAATTTTCATACTAAAATATCACTATAAATTGTCAATCTTGTTAATAAACAAACTATCCACTATTTTGACAGTAAACTGTTATTAAACTGTCAATTTTGTCACTTTTTACACTAAAATATCAAATTGTATACTGTCAATCTTCTCATTTTTTACACTAAAATAACAAACTATAAGTTGTCAATTTTGTCAGTAAACAAATTATTGACTATTTTTGTCACTAAACAGTCAATATAATGTCAAATGTCAATATTGTCACTTTTCAAACTAAAATGTCAATTTTATCAAATTTATCATACTTGTTGCTATTTGCATAGTATTCTTCATCTAAAAAAAGTTGGCAACCCTAGTTATGACTAATAATATGTGGTATATATTTCATCTTTTCTTTTACCGTCCAATATCTGTTTCTGTCTCTCTGTTACTTACACCATTACATATGTAACGTAATGTAATAATTTTGCTGATTTACTTTCATACAAATTAACGCCGGGCGCGCGAATAGTAATATATGCAGATGTGTATAAAAGTACCACTAACTGTTTTTTGAAGTAAAACTTCTTTAGGCGCGACTAGAGGGTAAGTCAGATTTTTTTTTCTGACGGAACAAAGTAATTCTGACGGAAGTAACGTTGTTGCGTCAGCTATGGGAGGAGCTTAAAAACCTTTCCAAACAAAACAAATTTACATTGATATTTTAGTGGAATTGAGGTTATGTTTTGTTTAGAAGTAGTGTCCGACCGAAGGTCTATTTTTGGCCGGAGCCGATTAATCGGCAATCGCCGAAGGTTTATAATCTCTCAGTAATTAATTTTGTTCAATACTGTCTACAAGCTACAATTAATATTAAAATTATTTCAAAACTTCAATATAAAAGGTTTATATTGACTGTCTCCTGTCTTATATAGAAGTTGATTTATAGATGGTAATGGTAATAAAAGAGAACATTTTGCAGTTGCCTGGCTGTAACACGACGAGTTCGCAAAGTCTGAATTCTTAAATAACGATCATCTGCAGGATTAGTACACCTGGGACGTCCTGGAACTGGTCTTCTATTATAACTTCCAGTTTCTCTAAACCTTTTTAAGACTCTAGAAACGCTGGATTGGTTGATTCCCATTACTTCAGCAACATATTGCTGCGATCGTCCATCTTCAACTAAAGCCACGATTTAAGCTGCTTGTTCTGGGGTTAAATTACTCATTTTTACTCAAAATGTTTCTAGACACTTCCAAATGAAAAATTAAACAAACGTACTGCACACAAGAAATTTTAAAATGTAAATAATACAAATAGGATTTATCAAAATTTATTCATTTTTTGTTGTTCAACAAAAAGGTGATTTAAACTGTGAATATTTTGGGCTTTTATACATCTAAAGGATACCATACACTCATATTAAAATATTCTGAAAAATGTTAAAATTTAATTTACACCATAATTTAATTTTTAAAATTATGCGATACTTTTTGTGATGAGTGTATAACATTATATCATTTTATGTAAAGTATATAGACAATAAATATAATTGAATTGTAATTTAATATTTATTTTGCGATACGTACGTCAAACAAGTTTTACTTCAATCGCGCGTAAAGGTTACACGTACACTTTTTTTTGTAAAGCCGAAATAGTTTATATACATTTTTCTCTAAATATTATTGATGTTTTAACATATTTTTTTATTACTGTTTATTGATATAAGCTTATATATTTTAGGTTTCCTTTCTGCGGCAAAAAAATGGTATCATCATTTTGGGAAATTCAATGGAACATGTTCGTATTGTGGACAATTTTTTTGTGATAAATTGCTATTTTTATATCATTTTAGTATTTACCACTTTATAGTTAAATCTAAAAAATCTGTTGATTTAAGAATGAATAATTCTGCTACTAAACATATTGAACAAATATCCTTTAAATGCGAAATTTGTTCAAAATACTTCAAAGATCAAAGTTTATTAAATGAGCATATTATACTTCACACTGGTAAAAAATTATTCAAATGTGAATATTGTTTGAAATGTTTCACAAAATCCAAGCGTTTAAAAAGGCATGTTAAAATTCACACTAACGAGAAACTTTTTAAATGTGATATTTGTTCTAAATGTTTCAAAAGCCAAAAGTATTTACAAGAGCATAATAGACTTCACACTGGCGAAAAATTATTCAAATGTGAAATTTGTTCAAAGTGTTTCATAAATTCTAAAAGGCTTAAAGCCCATATTAAACTTCACACTAACGAGAGACGTTTTAAATGTGAAATTTGTTCAAAATGTTTCACACATTCCAGTGATTTAAAAACGCATTTTAGAAGTCACACTGGTGAGAGATCATTTAAATGTGAAATTTGTGCAAAATGTTTCACCCAATCAAGTCATTTAAAGACGCATGTTAGAATTCACACTGGCGAGAGACCATTTAAATGTGAAATTTGTGCAAAATGTTTTATAAAATCTAATGATTTAAAAAGGCATACTAGAATTCACACTGGCGAAAAACCTTTTAGATGTGAATATTGTTCAAAGTGTTTCACAGATAATGGAAGCTTAAAATATCATCTTATTAGAGATCACACAGGTGAAAAGTCATTCAAATGTGAAATTTGTCTAAAATCTTACATACTACAAAAAGAATTAAAACGACATATGAGAACTCACACTACAAATAAACCTTTTAAATGTAAAGTTTGTTCGAAATGTTTTCACAATTCCACTCATTTAAACATTCATATGAGAATTCACACTGGTGAGAAACCTTTTAAATGTGAAATTTGTTCAAAATGCTTTACAGACCAAAGTAATTTAAAAAAGCATATTAGAATTCACACTGGTGAAAAACCTTACAAATGTGAAATTTGTTCAAAATCTTTTTCAGAAAAAAGAAGCTTAAAGCAGCATATTATTAAATACCACACTGACGAGAAAGCACAACGATAATGATTTACTATTTGTTTTTATTTTTTGGATTTTACTCCTTAAGAAACGATATTTCAGGCGCCTGGTATGAAAAAAAATATACAATTAAATTTTAAACATCCCGTAATATTTATAATAAAAATACAATATTTTTAATACACACATGCTGTAAATAAATTTATAATTTAACTGAAAGTTTTTTTTTAAGCTATTGTATAGCTTTTATCGCGGGCTTTGAGTGAGGCTAACGAATCAAAAAATTCCGTAACGAAAAAACCTAACACTTCCCGACTCTGCCTACTATATTAAAATAATTTGTTTTTAAATAAAAGTTAAATAAGAGAAAACATAATATACATATTTTGCTGACCTGTCAAATTGACAGCTTGTCAACTTAAATACATTGCTGGTGAATAGTTGTACGCGTAAAATTTGAAGTGATAACTTCTTATGGGAGGGTAAACTGCTTTGTAACGTCACGCGACTTATGATCGCAGGCCCAATAAGAAGTACTGACTTGGATTTCTGCTGATCGTTTCATAATTATTTTATATTTCATAAACTGCTTATCTATACTAATACTAGCTGACCCGGCGGACTTCGTACCGCAAATCATTTATGTCATTCTTTAATTTTTCGTTTTTTCAATTTATTTTGATTTTATCGTTTTTATCATATTTTCTCGTAAGTTATCAGGTTTATACTTTTTTTTTGTTATATTTTGTAGTTTATCGATAAAATATATTAGATGATAACAATACTTAATTTAGTAAGAATTTCTCGTTTAAAAATAAGTGATATTAACTGCGCCACCTTCCGGTGGCGTCACAATACATAAGTAAGGATTGCTCGTTTAAATATATGTGATATTAACTGCGCCACCTTACGGTGGCGTGATATAAAGTAATCAAATAAGTAGTGGTTGCTCGTTTAATGGAAGCGCCTTTTGGTAGTAACTTCCAATAATACGAATACCATACTCATCTTACCCATTAAAAATACATCATCATACTGATTTTCATGACAATCGGTTGAACGGGGCGGAAGTCGATACTTTACAGCGCCGCTTGATAGCGAGTTACATCAATGGGCATAGCATATAAAGCTTCTCCGTGGATAAATACATGTACATACCAATTTTAATATTGATCGGTCAAATAGTTTCTGAGTCTATCGATTTCATACATACAAACATCCTTTTTTATATATATAAATAGAAGATAAGGATTGCTCGTTTAAATATATGTGATATAAACTGCGCCACCTTACGGTGGCGTGATATCAAGTAATCAAATAAGTAATGGTTGCTCGTTTAGTGGAAGCAACATCTGGTGGTAACTTACATTAATACGAATATCACATTCATATTAACCATTAAAAATACAGCATCCTACTGATTTTCATGACAATCAGTTGAACAGGGCAGAAGTTGTCACTCTGCAGCGCCACCTGGTGGCGAGTGGCATCAATGAGCATATCATACAAACCTTCTCCGTGAAAAAATACATATACATACCAATTTTCATGACAATCGGTTGAACGGGGCAGAAGTTATCACTCTGCAGCGCCACCTAGTGGCGAGTTACATCAATGTGCAAAGCATATTCGTTTTCTCCGTGAAAAAATACATATACCTACCAATTTTCATGACAATCGGTTGAACGGGGCAGAAGTTGCTACTCTGAAGCGCCACCTGGTGGCGAGTGGCATCAATGTGCATAGAATATTCGTTTTCTCCGTGAAAAAATACATATACATACCAATTTTCATGACAATCGGTTGAACAGGACAAAAGTTGCTACTCTGCAGCGCCACCTGGTGGCGAGTGGCATCAATGAGCATAGCATATTCGTTTTCTCCGTGAAAAAATACATATACATACCAATTTTCATGACAATCGGTTGAACGGGACAGAAGTTGCTACTTTGCAGCGCCACCTGGTGGCGAGTGTCATCAATGAGCATATCATATAAACCTTCTCCGTGCAAAAATACATATATATATATATATATATACCAATTTTCATAATAATCGGTCCAGTAGTTTTTGAGTCCATAAATTTCTTACATAAAAACACATCCTTTTTTATATATATAGATTATAATGAGGAAAGGTTTGATTTTTTGTTTATTTGTTTGTTTGAAATGAATAGACTCCGAAACTACTGGACCGATTTCAAAAATTTTTTCACCGTTGGCAAGCTACACTATTCCCGAGTGACATACGCTATGTTTCATTTTCAAAAAAATTAGGGAATAGGGAAGAATATATAAATATCTACAAAAAATGCCGCGACAGCATATGTCTAACTGTTATAGTTACGTCACAATAACTAATATTTAATTTTTTAAAAGTTTTTATCTTGGTATTCTTCCTTATCAAAATAACTTATTTCATAATCACGACAGATATCACAAATTTAGCATGTGCAATGGGACGAGTCTACTTATAAAGGAATTAAAGGACAATTAAGTTGTAGCAACCAATATAACTGAACCACCAGCTGGTCAACTAGCTCATACACTGAGGATACCGATGATCCCAACTGATTTACCAAATCCATTTAAACCGCTTCAATTTCCTATCAAAACATCTTTCGCTTTTACTAATAATAAGTCTCAAGGTCAAACCTTCCAAATAGTAGGGATCGGTTTTCCTTATGGCCAACCGCCTAAGGCGGGTCGCAGCACCTGAAAATCAATTTATTTTGCTGCCAGAAAATAAAACAACATGTAATATTGTTTAAAGGGAAGCGTTAACCCAATAAATTTAATGGCTTTGTTATTTTTCTTTAATCCCCGTGCAAAGCCGGGGCGGGCTGCAAGTTTTATATATTTCTAATTTAATTTACTTTATACATTTTAATAATTATTTTCATTCAGTCTGTTCTGATCATTCGAATTGTAAACTAATAAAATAAAGTCAAATAATAAATTTTTGTGTAAAAGTTATTGTTAATATAAAACGTGTTTTTAAAAATAAGTTTCTATTCCGTAAACTTATAAGTGGCGCAGTCAGTAGGATTTCCGGGAAATCCATCGTGGACAATTCTCGGGTTTTAACCCCTAACGAAAATCCAGAACCAGTGAGGTCCCGTACAGTGCAATTTATCGAGAACATATGGGAAGAGTAGTAATGTGGTAAGAAACTTTTTGTTCATGACAGACTCCTTTTCTAGTATCGAATCCCTTTGCGACAACGATAGCGAAGAAAAGTTAGATTTAAATCAAAATATCTATTCTGATTCATTTATTGAAAGCAGTGAGCAAGGTTAATGTAGACTCTTTTCAAAATGTGTGGAAGATATAGAAACCAGTTCTACCACTTAGTCTGCTTTCCATTGAAATAATGTTTTTATACAATTTTATTTGATTACGTTTACTTTTAGCATTTGGTAAGTTGTTAAACTCTAATTTTTAATATTGTTACTTTTCTATTATTTCCATATTTTTTCACAGACCTGATGATGACCTTGATGGTCGAAACTAGTTGTCAATTTTTTTGATTTGAATACAATAAAATAATTTCTGTGGTTCGAGACTTTGTGTTTTCTTTGGAATTCTTTTCAAAATGTTTTACTTTTAAATGGAATTATTATTAAGTTAAAAGGAAAAGCTAGCGAAGTAGTTGCCATTAGTGGAGCTAAATTTTGGCCCGATATTAAAAACGCATTGATTCAAAATTTTGGTGATCATAGAGACGAAAATTGCTGGAATCAAGATTTAGTGAATATAACAATGAAACCCCATATATAATTAATAAAAGAATTTTAAGTCTATTAAATTCTATCAGCAATTATTTAGACCTACATTATCAGAATCCAGAACGAGAATCTAAAAGAACCTTCTTTAAAAAACAAGCCCTTAAATCTTTTCTAGCAGGATTAAAAGAACCTTTAGGTCCTATTATCAGGGCTATGCGCTCAACTACTTTTGAACAAGCAATTCAATTAGTTCAAGAGGAAGATAACATAAAATATATGCAGCGGCATCAACATTCCTCTAGTGTCCAAAATAATCATGTAGCTGCCAGAAAGATTAACTTATCAAAATTAATCTCCGAACCACGTACAATTTAATGCCCCAAGAATGTTTTCACAACCCCCAAATTTTCAAGGTCAAAATAACTCATCCTTTTCACAGCAACCCACATTTGCAAGACCTCAATTTCCAACTGGCCCAATTCAAATTTAAAGAAATCCGAACCCCCAAACTCCAAGATACCCGACAAACTCTCAAGTGTTTGGAAAATCTTAAAATGTATGGAAACCAAGACCCAACATTCCTCAACCTAAACCCACTCCAATGAGTACCACTTCTAGAAATACAGTACCACAATTCCGAAATTCTAATTATAATCATTTTCAAAATGTATATCCTAATCCTAATATTCACACCCAGGAACTTTTTAATACTTAAGTAGCTACAGAATCTCTTCCATATTACGAAAACTCTGTTGAAGAGTCTCCTACATTCGAGGAATCCATTGACGTTACTGACGAAAATTTCGAATATTCTTCCGATGACCAATTTGAAAATTTTTCGTTGGTCGACACAACTCAGAATCTGACAATCGAACTTAACATCTCTGATGGTAAGAAGGAGCTACTATACATCGAAATAGCTGATCCCCCTCTAAAGTTGCTAATCGATACCGGTGCTACAAAATCGTTTTTAAATCCACATATTGCCAAAAATTTGTACAAAAATAAAATATTTAGGAAACCTTTCGTTGTATTTACTACTGCACTACAATCATCAATTCATCAAAATTGTGCACATATACCTATATTTTCAGAATTTAACCAAAGTGGAACTTTCAAGTTTCATTTATTTAATTTTCATGAAATTTTCGACGATCTTATAGGATTAGATAATCTCAAACTTTTAAAAGCAAATTTAGACTTCGTTAATTCTAAATTAGGAACAACATTTTCCGAAATCCTGATTAAATATTTACAGACTAAACCTCCTATTTTCAAAAGAAAACTTGATCCGTATAGTTACATTGTAACGAGAATACCTGTATCTCAATTCGATGGCGATATTTTTATAACCGGACAAATTATAAAATCTTGTCAAATCCCTTCTTTACTATCCACAGCAAAAAATGGAACTGCCGTCGTAGAAATTAGAAATAATACGAAAGATGAAATTATTTTTACCTTGCCTGAACCCTTAAATAGTGTTCCCCTGGACTATAACTATTACGACTTATACCATGTAGACATTACACCATCCGAAAATACTATTAAGCCAGATATCGACAATCTCTTGCGGACAGACTATTTAAATGTTGGAGAAAAAGAACAAATTTTAAAACTATGTCGAATATATTCTAGTATTTTGTAACGAAGTTACCTTTCGGTAAATTGAAATAAAAAGTAATTCTAGGTAGATGTATATCATCTAAACCTCTGGTATTGTATAAATGGACACTTTTGTTAAAAGAAACGAACTGTTGAAAATAATGGATTTACTATTTTTTTTCTATTTTGCTTTGAACAGTGTAGTAGTGTCGCGACTTTGTTAAGTTTATACAGGTTTTTTTGTAGATAATAAATATTAAAATAATAGAAAATAATAACAATAATGTATCCTGACAGTGTTTCTGCACAAGTTCCGGATATTGCTGATAGATTTAGGTAAGTAGAGATTTTATACAGACAACAATAAATGCTTATGTATGTATAAACTCTCTGTTGTGTTTACAAATTACAATTACAACTCCTTCACTAATTAATCGAAAGGAACTTCGTTCCATCCGGGCGTCCCTTGACACCTCACTTTTTTTTTTGTTGATTTACGATTTTCTTTAAACTTTTTAGTTTACCCCCTATATCTCAAGAACCATAAAAGGTATTAAAAAAAGGAAAAGTGTTGTGAAAAATAAAAAGATTTTTCTATAAATTTGCAAATTTTTATTAAAATTGATGACAGAGAAATATTGAAAATTTAAGGGAGAGACTGACTATGTTCTTTTTTTTTGTTGTTGATTTTTGATTTTCTTTACAATTTTTAGTTTAACCCTGTATATTTCGAGAATGATAAAAGGTATTAATTTTTATTAAAATTAATTACAGAGAAATATTGAAAATTTAAACTGACTATGTTCTTTTTGTTTCTTTAAACTTTTTTGTTTAACTTTGTATATCTCAAGAACTAAAACGTATTGAAAAAAGGAAAATGTTATGGAAAACACAATAATTTTTCTATAAATTTGCAAAGTTTTATTAAAAGTATCTTTGGAACTTTCCATCGCCCGAGGAGCTACCACCCTGCAACTTGTTAAGATGGTTGAAATGTTCTAAACATATTTCCCCATTTGCGTTGTAAGTCAGTTCTTTCCCTTCCCCTTTCCGTTTAACTCCAATTCCGTTGTTTCTCTTAAACTCGTTTTTAGAAAATACCATGATGAGTTCGCCAGAGGTTAAATGTTCCGGGAGTAAAATAGTTCCCCATTCGGATTTCCGGGGGGGACAATCTCGGGGAAGTCATGATGGAAATAACATAGCCATCGATCAGTCTACTAGTAGACCAACCACTAGTTCGGCTAAATTTAACCAGAAGCCAAAACACAAAACAGACTGCAAATTAACATTCACGAACATCTGCGGGTTGAATGCCAACATTAACGCAACCCATCACTATTTACAGTCTGTGAAACCTCATATTCTGGTTCTTACCGAAACACAGGTTTCTGGGAAACATAGCCTGATTCATCTTAAATTTCCAGGTTACGAACTTTACCACAACTTTAAACGGGACCATGGTGTATGTGTTTACGTAAGAAGCATACTTTCCTGCTCTAGACTACCTGCCCTAGAAAACAACAGAGACAACATTTGTAGCGTGTTTGAAAAACTCTAAGAATAAAATTTAATTTTTTATCTTTTTTATAATTCTTTCATACTTATTACCGCCCTGTATTCTCGACTTATTAGACGTTGTTACATCTCTAACGGTTTTAGTTGCTAAGCAGAATATCGATCGGTGAATTAACCAATAAGGTTCCGATTTTAACATCACATGATGAGACGCGAAAGGCAGCGTCCCTTAGTACCCGGGTTTTCTAATCATTCTAGCTTGGGGATTCGTACGATCAAGATGATACGTACAACCACTAGTTTCAAGTCCCGGCAAATTTTCTTAAGATTTTTAAAAAAATTACTTGCTATTTAGTGTTTCTAACTAAGTTAAAGTCAGTGAATGAGTGATGGAATCGTTCTGATGAAAAGCTGTCGATTATTACTGAAGAATAACTAAATTTTACCGTATTGTATACATTGGGTGTGGCCCCCATTTAATTATACTATCTAGGAATCAAACTGTAAGTTTTTTTATATCATAACTATTGCTTAACTACCAGAAAAAGAAGGGATGCCATTTATTTCTTTGGAATAAAAACTTAATTGTAATCCGCATAATTAATATCCAAGTATGGGTAATTAACGTAAGAAGTGATCATAAACTCCATAGTGCAACCTGTTTTATAAAAAAAAACCGGTACTTTTCTACAGACCCCAGAGTGTGAAAATTTGGATACGTTTACCGAATACATGTTTCATTTACCAGTGAAAGAGATGCGCAGGGTCTGACTTAGTTTTTTTGTAACACATTTTATGGTTAATTTTTGATTTCTCAATGTTTCTTATAACTTAATTGTTTTAATTTAAACTATTATATGGTACCCCATTCTTTTTACTCGAGTAAAAATCTTTTAAGCTAAAAGTGATTTATTAATTTTTTTAACATAATATTCTGATACTTTTAAATTTCTTTCACTTCACATTCTGCTTAAATGGGTACACAAAAAATAACAATATAATATTACTTAGCTGTTATTGGATGTGTAGTATTATTTCTCTATGTGATTAAACACTAGTGTGTTTCACTGTATTTTACCTTATTTAATTTGTTGATATTTTATATGTCTATTGTTTCGTTCGTACGCCTGACTTATTACTACTTGCAGTAATAAATATTGTTTATTGTTTATTTATATGTTTTATTTCTGACCTGGTGTAAGTTATTCTGATCTAGTTTCATCAACAACAAGAATGAGACGTATTTAAATCATAAATCTTAATTTTTGAATTCATTTTTATCTCATTAATATAAATGGAGCTGTTGTGATAAGTAAAGAAAAAAGTAAGTATAACTTTATCTTTCTAGCTTTGCCAATAAAAGTGTTTAATTTAAAGTTTTAACAAGAACATCTACCGGGTTACCTAATTTTACCTTATCTTATCTTTTATTTCCTATATCTTTCTAATTTTAACTTGATCTACAACAACTTATAAATTATCCTATCCAATTAACATAGTCAAATCTTTTTTCCATCTGGGTTTCTTATATTTCCCCATCCTTATGATAAAAAAATAAGTGGCGCCCATTTACCTTTCCCTTTTCCATCATTTCTCTCATTTTCTCTTTAGTCCCTTTTAAATTCTTTTATCTTTTATTTTTTCTAGTAGATATATCCCCGTATATCTTTCCAATACGATATCATCTAGCTTGTTCGAATCCACGCTCGCTCTCCTCCTACCCCCTGAGTGCCGTTCGCATTTGTTAACCTCGATAAAACGAGCCTTTTAACATCTTGAGAAAAAAGAGGTTACACATTGTCTGGCTAAAATTAACACTAAAAGCCTCTAGCAAATTTATATGTTGTATTTATCGGCCATCAGATAATAAATGCGACGAACTACTAGACTATCTATCACAAAAGATCGACTACCTTAATAGTGAGTACCCTTCTTCAGAGATAATTGTACTTGGGGACTTTAATGTTCACCACAAAAAGTGGCTTAAGTACAACAAAACGGACACAGAAGGCAGGCTAACTGTAGAGTTTGCAATTAGCCATGGGCTGTCCCAACTAATCGTCAAGCCCACTTACTTTCCCAGAGCTGCCAATCACATTTCTAATACTCTGGATCTTGTTATGTTCAAGAGTTGACCGCTTGTGCTATTAAAGATAAGGCCAGAGACCAGAAGACAGTCTGTCAGCTGGTGGCAAGTATTTTATGAAGTAGATACAAGCGTCACAGGTTGTTAATTTGTTTCATACAAAATATACGTGTTTAATATTATTAGTGTTTTACTTAACAAATCTTGCAAACACAACATTTGGCGACGAGAATAGGATCGAGTGTTGTTGTGTGTTTATAGTTTGCAGGAGTGGTGCTTGACCATAACCTATAGTTGAGGTTATTAGTTGTAGTGGTGGCTGTTTGTAGCAGTCCTAAAATCGATCAGTTGGTACAGGAATATTTAACAACAGTGTCGATTTTGTATGTATGTTCACAGTGGAAGTTGTACCAGACGAAGTATAAGTAACTAAGGCGGTGAATAGTTTATTACGTTAATAATCATGGCATTGATTGGTAATATAGAACCATTTAATGGTGCTCCACAAGAATTCGAACCATATTTAGAACGTTTGTAGCATCTGTTTTTAGTTAACATGGTTGAAGAAAACATGAAAGTTTCGATGTTCATTACATTAGCTGGAAGTTCAGTGTACCAAACTTTGAGGGATTTAATTGCACCTCAAAAACCTAATGAGTTATCATATGAAGAAGTAATTAACGTAATGAAAATGCACTATACACCTCCAGTGTCAGAAATTTATGAAAGGTTTATTTTTAATAAATGTAATCAAAAGGCCGAACAAAGTGTAGCGCAATATATTGTAGAGTTACGAAAACTTGCGAGTACATGTAACTTTAGACAGTTTTTAGAAGAGGCGCTACGTGATAGATTTGTATGTGGATTAAAATCCGAAAACATTCAGAAGAAACTGTTGTCGGACGACAAGCTTACTTTTAAAAGTGCTTGCAGAATTGCACAAGCTACAGAAGTAGCAGAAAAACAAGTACGAACCTTAGTAGACGACAATCAAGCATCGGCCATGAATCACATAAATTATCAAAAAAATGGATCTACAAGAAACAGTATAACAAGGAAAAAGTAAACATGAATAAGGATTGGTGTGATAAATGCGGTAAAGTCCATGGTAAGGGTGACTGTCCGGCAAAGGGCTGGAGATGTTTTTCATGTCACAAGTTCGGGCATGTCAAAGATCTGTGTCCTAGATCTAAAGTAGGAGTCATAAGGCAGGAAGAACAGGAGTCTGAATTGTAATCAGACAAAGGAGCTGAATCACCTGTGGAATGTGAAGAGGTAAATAGTGATTTATATAATATATGTAAAATAGGTAGTTTTACTGATAGTTCACCGCATAGGCTTAAGTTACAAGTAAATGATGTTCCAATGGTATTTGAATTAGATACGGGAGCTTGTAAAACCGTCATGTCTAATAAATGTTTTGTAGAAATGTTAAATTTACCATTAACTAAAGTAAATTTTAAATTAAGAGCGGTGTCAGGCCAAAATATTAACGCTATAGGCGAATGCTTAGTTGATATTAATCATAATAAAAATAGATATCAGTTATCATTAACAATTATAGAATCTGAAAAAGAGTTTGTTCCGTTGCTTGGTAGAAATTGGCTTAATAAGCTGTTTCCAAACTGGAAGAATAGCTTTAGTATAAATTCGGTTGATAGAGACGAAAATCACAAAGTGACTTTGGAATTACAGGAAAAATTTAAACGCGTTTTTGATAAAAACCTTTGTAATCCAATCAAAAATTTCGAAATCAAGTTTAATGTGAAAAAAGATAATCAACCAGTTGTGAAAAGAGCTTATGACATGCCATATGCCATGAGAGATAAAGTTGAAAAAAAAATTGAGCAGATGTTGCAAGTCGGTATATTGAAACCTGTTAGTTACAGTGAATGGGCTTCACCCATTGTAGTAGTACAAAAAAAATGGTGATGTACGGATTTGTTCTGACTTCCGTATGACAGTTAATAAAGTTATAAATGTAGATCAGTATCCTTTACCAAAACCGGAAGATATATTTGCCAGTTTGGCAGGGGGGATTATGTTTACAGTGTTGGATTTGTCGGGAGCATATCAGCAACTAAAAGTGCACCCAGATTATCAAAAATATCTGACAGTAAACACGCACATGGGTTTATTTCAATACACTAGGTTAACTTACGGAATAGCATGTGCTCCTGCAATATTCCAATCAGTTATGGATCAAATTTTAAAGGCTATTCCTAAAGTCCATTGCTATCTAGATGATATTTTAATTGCGGGAAATTCGAAAGTAGAATTACAGCATCAAATGCAGTTAGTTTTGGAAAGATTAAATGAATTTAATGTAAAAGTAAATATAGATAAGTGTAAGTTCTTTGAGTCACAAGTTGAATACCTGGGACACAAAATTGATAAAGAGGGTGTTCATCCAACAAAGGAAAAGCTACGGGCCATTATGGAAGCACCTGAACCAGAAAATATCACACAACTTAGAGCCTATCTAGGTCTCATAAATTATTATAATAGGTTTATTCCTATGTTGTCTTCAAATCTGCGTCCCTTATATAATTGATTAGAAAAAGATACGATATTTAACTTCAACGATTCGTGTACAGAAGCTTTTATATTAAGTAAACGTTTAATTGAAACTAATAATATTTTGTCACATTTTGATCCAAATAAAACACTAGTAATTGTGTGTGATGCTAGTGCTTATGGAGTAGGTGGTGTTTTATGTCATAGAGAAAATGGTGTTGAGAAGCCAATCTGCTATGCATCTAGTTCATTATCAAAAGCAGAGCAAAATTATTTGCAACTAGAAAGGGAAGCGCTAGCCATAGTGTTTTCAGTAAAAAGGTTTCATAAATATATATATGGAAGGTGTTTTATTTTAGTGTCAGACCATCAACCCCTTAAAATTATTTTTAATCCAGATAAGAATATTTCGGTAATGTCGGCTTCCAGAATTATTCGTTGGAATATTATTCTTTCTGCTTATGATTATCAAATAGAATATAGAAAGGGATCACAGTTAGCCGAAGCGGACATGCTGTAAAGGTTACCGTTGAAGGATAAGACCGATATAGAGAGTGCGGTCTACTCCTTTAATATGACGGATGAACTTCCAATTTCATACCATGACATTTCTGTTCAATCCAGTAAGGACCCAGTATTGATGAAATTAATTGATTTTGTAAAAACAGGTTGGCCAAATAAAGTGGACTCGGAGTTAAAACCATATTATGATAAACGAAATGAATTATCAGTCGAGGGAAATTGTTTATTGAAAGGTATTAAAGTTGTTATACCTCCAACATTAGAAAAACATGTATTAGAACTAATACATGAAAATCACATTGGAATAGTCAGATCCAAGATGTTAGCAAGATCAATAATTTGGTGGCCTCACTTGTCACAAGACATTGAAAAATTAATACAGGCTTGCAATATCTGCCAACAGAGACAAAGAAATAATGAAAGATATCTCATGTCATGGCCTAAAACAAATAATGTATTTGCTAGGATACATATAGATTTTTTTTATTGGAATAATCAATCGTATTTATTAATAGTTGATGGTAAATCTAAATGGATTGACATACATTCCATGAATAAGGGAACGGGTTTATCACAGACTATAGAAAAATTAAAATGTACATTTTCAATAGTAGGATTACCAGATTCGATTGTGAGTGATAATGGACCCCCTTTTAATGCAAAAGAATTTAATAAATTTTGCTTGGTAAATGGTATTAATTTAATAAAAGCTCCCCCTTATCATCCTCAATCGAATGGAAGTGCTGAACGTCATGTTCAAAATGTTAAAGAAGCACTTAACAAATATCTGTTACAAAAATCAACCTTGACAATAGATCAACAGATAATAATCTTTTTGTTTAGTTATAGGAGCACGCCCACAAGTTCAGGGCTAAGCCCAAATGAAATGATTTTTAAAATTAAACCTAAAACTAGATTAGACTTACTAAACCCAAAAAAAAGTGATCAAATCTTAATTAAAAATGAAAATAAGTTTGTTAGACCACCGATATTTTTAGCTGGTGAAAAAGTATTAGTTGGTAACTTAGGTCCAACTTGTACAGCCAAATGGGAAGAGGGGGAAATAGTTAAGTGTGTTAGTGCGGTAACATATTTAGTTAAGATTAATGATAAGATTATTCTAAAACATGTTAATAACATTAGAAAAATTATGTTAACTAATATAGAAAATGACTATAGCTCTTTTAATAAAGAGGATATACCTGTAACCGAGAATATGGCACCTCAAAACGAGGATGTGGTCCCTGATCAGGAGTTACCCGATTTTGTTTGTCAAACTCCTAGAGAAGGCGTATCCATAAGTAATGATAAAGATATTATTACCACACCAGAGACAGAAGTGCCATATTTACGGCGCAGTTCAAGGATAAGGCGGGCTCCTCAAAAATTAGATTTATAAAAGTAGTTGTAATGTTTTAATTAGAGTTTAATTGTTAATTACCTTAGTTGTATTCCTTTAAGGGGAAAAAAATGTTATGTTCAAGAGTTGAACGCTTGTGCTATTAAAGATAAGGCCAGAGACCAGAAGACAGTCTGTCAGCTGGTGGCAAGTATTTTATGAAGTAGATACAAGCGTCACAGGTTGTTAATTTGTTTCATACAAAATATACGTGTTTAATATTATTAGTGTTTTACTTAACAAATCTTGCAAACACAACAGATCTTTTTCTGACTACTCACCCTGAGCAATATAATGTAAATGTTCTGTCTCCTCTAGGTAACTCTGATTATGCTGTAGTAGAAGTCAAATGTCCAATAGAACCTCACCCATTCGAGGCACCACCCAAGAGAACTTTTTGGAACTTAAAGATTGGGAAAGCCTTCGAGACTACTTTGCAACTTTTCCGTGGAATCCAGTCTGCTTTATTAATAAAGATCCATCGGCAGTTTGCAACAATATGTATAACTAAAATTATTCAGTGTGCCATGGAAGCTTACATTCCTCACTTTAGCAAAAGCTTAAAAGCTAAACAGGAGCCATGGTTTAATAAAGATTGCGATATAGCTCGGAAAGCTAAGATCAAGTCCCACAAATTATTTATACAAAATCCATCAGAAGAAACAAAACAGGATGATATAAACGCTAGAAACAGATAGAACACCACTATTTCCAATTCCAAGTCTCTTTGACGCTCGAATGAGAGAAAAAAGTAATGTCAAACCCTAATGGAAACCGGTCCTTTTGGACTCTCTCCAAACATATCAACAACAATTTCACAACTAGTTCGTTCCCTCCACTCACATCAGATGACGGATCAATAGTTACGTCCTCCACAGAAAAGGCAGAACTCTTTGCCAAAATATACTCTTCGAACTCGATACTTAACCCACCGGACAACATAGAGGTACCGTCTATTCCACGGGCTCCCCACACAATGAAAAATATCATATTTAGGGTTAAGCGGGTGCAGAGAGTCCTTGCTACTCTAAATACCAACAAAGCAAGCGGCCTCGATGAAATACCTGCTTTACTCCTACAATGTTGTGCTCCTGAACTAGCTCCAGTTTTCACTAAGCTATTTCAACTATCATATGATACTGGTATTTTTCCAGAATCTTGGAAAACTGCTCGAGTACAACCAGTCCCCAAGAAAGGCTCTAAAACCCAGTCTTCTAACTACAGACCCATAGCTCTTCTATCTGTTATTAGCAAAACTATGGAGAAATACGTAAATCACGAGATCCTAAGCTACCTTGAGACAAACAACCTTTTAAGTGACAGGCAATATGGTTTTCGCCAACAAAGGTCAACAGCCGATCTACTAGCATATGTAACTCATGTCTGGAGTGATGCCATCCACCGCTATGGGGAGACTCAAATAGCATCACTAGACATCTCAAAAGCATTTGATCAAGTGTGGCATGCAGCTCTTTTGAACAAACTGCCTTCATACGGACTCTCGCAAAACCTTTGCAGATGGATATCCAACTTTCTCTCCAACAGGCACATCCAAGTTGCTGTAGATGGACAATCTTCCAACCACTACAAGATTAACGCTGGAGTTCCCCCAAGGATCGGCTCTAGCTCCTTATCTATTCTTATTACATATTAATGATCTACTAGAAGCCACTAATAACCCGATACATGGTTTTGCAGATAATAGCAACCTACACTGTAGCAAAACGCACAACCGTCCCATACCTCTAGATATTCTGGAAGAGGACAGAAGATCCACAACGGCTTCTCTCAATCAAGATTTAAGAAATGTAGACGAGTGGGGAAGAAAGAATCTTGTTAATTTCAACGCTTCCAAGACAAAGACATGTTGCCTATCCAACAAGAGGCAAACATGCGACTCATCCATTACAACCAACGATCAGACACTGCATCCATAGCAACTGCAGCAGGAAAGAAATTAGGCTTTCTGTTTAGAGCACGGAAATATTTTTCTCCATCCAACTTGGCTACTCTTTACAAAGCCCAAATACGGCCTAATCTTGAATACTGCTCGCATGTATGGGGTTCGGGGGCTCCGTCAAGTTCTTGATGCAATACAGAGAAGGGCAGTTCGACTAATAAACGACACCAGTATCACCAAAAACCTAGCCCCATTATCCCACCGAAGAGCAGTGGCTGATCTTTCCTTTTTTTACCGATACATAAACGGATTTTGCTCAGAAGAACTCTGCTCTATAATGCCTCCACTTGCCAAACCAGCCAGAGCAACGCGACGTGCCAACTCCATTCACCCTTATACTGTTCAGTGCCCGACATCGAGAACGGATCGATTCGAGCGTTCCTTCATCCCCAGGGTCTCCTGATTATGGAACTCCTTACCTCCCCACGTCTTCCCCACTCGTCCTAACTTGCAGGCCTTTAAATCACAAATTAATAAATTACCTCTTCTGCCCCAATAGATGTTCTCGGTACATTTGTATTTAGGTCTATACCTACGAGGACATCCTTAATAATAAAAAAAAAGAGTCTGCGTGTAACCTTTACGCGCGATTGAAGTAAAACTTGTTGACGTACGTATCGGAAAATAAATATTTAATTACAATTCAATCATATTTATTGCCTATATACTTTACAAAAAAAATGAGATGTTATATTTATATTATTCATTAGAAATAGGAATTTGAAAGTTATCATTTTTTTTTTATATATGAAATAATAGGTTTATGATAACTAAAATGTGAAACATAGATTTTAGTCTATAAATACCATTAATGTATTTGAAACCGTTTGAAAATTTCATAAATAAATTTCGGACATTTAAACTCCTCCCATAGCTGAAATTATACAGTTACTTCCATCAGAATCTTCCGTTAGAATCTACCCCTAGTCGCGTCTAAAGAAGTTTTGCTTCAATAATAGGTAAACAATATTAAAAATATACACACATTACGTTTAGAATGTGTGATTTTGTAGCTGTATATACCTTATTGTAATACATCACAACACAAGAGCCTAATAGTTAGATAACCATTTCATTTTGTAGCATTTTATAGCATATTCCATAAAATTTAAAATCCTGAGTTAAGTTTGTTTCCTTCACGTCTACGAAGGATCTGTTATTGGTGGTAAAAGATCAGCCATCTTGACTAGTGGTTTTATGGCCTTTATGGCTACCTAACCAAACCTAAAATAAGTATAAGAAAGTGTTAAAATATTTTGAATATTATTATTTTATGAACAAAAACGTGCAACATGCTTCTTTACTCAACGTAAAGATTCCGTATAAACAATTATTTACTATCATAATATGTATGTATGTATATAAACTTACTTAATCAAATCATAATGAATGTGGCTGTCTCGTCATTTTTTCATTTTTGTCATTTTTCTTCAAATCTTTCTGGCGCTTATAATATCCCCTTTGACGTTCACAATTTCTTTTTCTTTTTAGCTCTTTAAGTCTATAAAACGAAAATAGCTAGGTATAAATAATAGGTATAAATAATTAGGTATAAATAGTGTAATTACACACCAAAAATAAAATTTATGCATATAGAGTACCTACCTATTCACTCATTTTCAATCAATATTTTTTCATCACTTTCTTCATTAATAAATCCACATTGTTTATTCATATTTAATACAAACACTTTATACACAAAAAACTATTTATATATAAGCAATGTATTTCGATTGACAAGATGATCAGCTGTCAATTCATACAATTACAGATTTAATTTTATTTAATATAGGAGGCAAAATCGCATGAGCGCCGCAAGGATTATTTTCAGGGGGTGCATCTGCATCTACACACTATTATGATCTAATATATATATAGAATGTAGAATGATTTGGACAGCAACCGCGACGCCTTTAGTTTTTATTCAAACAATAATTTAATAAAAAAATTAAAAAAATATATAATTTTCTGGTAAATTCAGGTATTTTCTTTCATAGCAGGGGGGTGCAAGCGCACCCTCTTGCACCCTGCCGCCGGCGCCCATGCAAAATCGTGTCAGTATTAGGTTTTGTTTCCGGTTTCTGTTATTAGAATGACGTCACGTCCGTTAGGATAACTTTTTTACTCCTAGTCTCGCTAAAGAAGTTTTACTTCAAAAATACAGAGAAATATTGAAAAATTAAGGGAGAGACTGACTATGTTCTTTTGTTTGTTGTTGATTTTCTTTAAAATTTTTAGTTTAACCCTGTATATCTCGAAAACCATAAAAGGTATTAAAAAAGTGAAAAGTGTTATGGAAAATATAAATATTTTTCTATAAATTTGCAAATTTTTATTAAAATTGATCAAATATTCAAAAATTTCAAAATTCAAGTTGAACGATTTCAATATTAAATAGTTCTACTTGGATTAGTTATCACTTCTGTTGTGCGTCCGGAGACGTACACGTTGTTTTTTTTATATTTAATACTGTAACAAATGGTCATCAGGTCCTGACGGTGTACCTGGTGTAATAATTAAAAAACATATTCAGCTTTTTTCTTATCCCTTATTTAAAATTTACAATTTAATAGTAAAAACATCAACTTTTCCTTCAGCTTGGAAGATCTCAAAGATATATCCTATATTTAAAAGTGGAAATTCAGTAGACATAACCAACTACAGGCTAATTGCATTAATATCAGTTTTTTCTAAATTATTTGAAATTGTACTATACGATACAATTTACTTACATGTAAAGAATGTAATTGGCGAATATCAGCACAATTTTGTTACATCTAGAAGTACAGCATCAAATCTTTGCATCTTTACTCAATATGTTTCATCCGCTTTAGATCGCCAAAAACAGGTCGATGTGATTTATACGGATTTTAGGAAGGCATTTGACCGTGTATTTCACAGTCCGCTTGTTAGTAAACTTTCCAGATTTGGCATTTCATCTGATACCCAATCTCTTATAAGGTCTTATCTAAGGGATAGAAAATAAGGCGAGTACTGGCTTACACCAGCCGATGTTAGGGGGATCCTCCTCACCTATTTTAAAACACTAGACCTGGTGACAGCCTGAGGTGAGGATATCCCTACACACGGGAGGAAGCACAATGGGTCATATGTGGCCTCAGTGCTGGCTGAGCACTAGCTCGCCCCTCCCCAAATTTCCAGATCCAGATAAGGTCATATCTAAGCGATAGAAAATTGTATGTGGAATATGAGGGAACAAAATCTTTTGTCTATTTTGCTACTTCAGGGGTCCCTCAGGGATCAAACTTGGGACCATTGCTTTTTATTTTATTTGTTAATGATATATACTGCAAGAAGATCTGTACAAACTAGATGAATGGTGTGAGAAAAATAAATTATTTCTAAACTGCAGCAAATGTAAAATATTATCATTTTCGAGAAAGTTATTTCCTATTATGTATAATTACAATTTGAATAATAACAATTTAGTAAGAGTTACTGAGGTAAAGGATCTTGGTGTTGTATTTGACCAAAAACTAACTTTTTCCTCACACATTCAATCTGTTGTTAACAGCGCTATGAAGAGTATTGGTAGTGGAGTTTGGAATCCCTGTTATCATATTATATACTCAGCAAAAATTGAATTGGTACAAAGACAATTTTTAAAATGTGCATACTTAAGAAAATACGGCCAATATCCACAAAGAGGCTTTGAATACGATGCCTTGCTAAATGAATTTCATTTGCCATCTCTAAAAAAACGCAGAGGTAAATGATTTGCTATTTATTTAAAAGTTACTAAACGGTCAAATTGATTTGTCAGCTCTTCTTTCTTTATTACATTTTAATGTACCGCGAGTTACTTCGCGTTCTAATATAACATTTCGAATACCAACTCCAAACACTCAGCATTATTTTTACTCTCCACTATCAACTATGTGCAGAACTTACAATCAAGTAGCCACTTATTCTCAATTTAAGAGACAAATTTTGAATTTATTAATTAATTAGAAAACTATTTGTAATCAATGTATTCTTTTTTTGTGTCATGGTACATTGTTTATATTAAAAAAAAACTATTATGTACACCTGTAAATGGGCCTTCACTGCTTTATACATTAAACTAACTTTCAACGTAATAAACTAATTGATATTTTTACGGAGAAAAAGTAAGACAGCCTTTCTCACTGAATGTTCCCTACTTATATTGACTTACCTGCACCGTAACAGTTTATAAAAAAAAACTTTCAGTTGAATTATAAATTTATTTACAATATGTGTATATTTACTAAATTAAAAAGGATTTTTCTTAGTGTAAGTATTAATAATATACCGTTTAAAGTTGCTTTGTTCTGCGAAACATTTTGAACAAATTTCACATTTAAAAGGTTGTCATCAGTGTAAATTCTAATCTGATTTTTATAGTCACTTTTTCATGAGAAACATTTTGAACAAATCTCACAATAATTGTAAGGTTTCACCAGTGTGAGTTCTAGTATGCTTTTTTAAATAACTTGATGATATAGTCCATTTCATCGTTTTTGGCCGATTCAGACCAGTGTTAGTTCTAGTATGCTTTTTTAAATAACTTGATGATATAGTCCATTTCATCGTTTTTGGCCGATTCAGACCAGTGTGAGTTCTAGTATGCTTTTTTAAATAACTTGATGATATAGTCCATTTCATCGTTTTTGGCCGATTTGATATTAGAAACCACTGAAATAAGATTAAACTGTAATCCAAGTTACCAATGGCGGAGAGTTTTTTTTTTCTAAATTAGGTCGTAAGTTTCTGAAACTATCAGTGTGGTTTGACATCTACAAAAATATGACAATAATAATTATTAAATTCAACCCTTCAACAACGAGCCGTAAATGACGGTTACTACGAATGTGAATTAAGTCAAGACTTCCGTATTGAATACTTTTTATCTACGGGTGAAACAAGATGCAGTTACGTAAGTGTTGTATTAAAAAACAAACGTCCTCATTTAAATTTCTAACTTGCCTGTATCTGAGAGAGATGTAACTCTAAATTTACTTCGAGGATGATTTCTGTCATCGGCCAAAATTGGTGAAATGGACTATATGAAACATTCTGAACAAATTTCACATTTATAAGATTTCTCGCCAGTGTGAATTCTACTATGATTTTTTAAGTCACATTTTCGTGAGAAACCCTTTAAACAAATCTCACATTTGTAAGGTTTTTCACCAGTGTGAGATCTAATATGCCGTTTTAAATCATTCAAGTGCTTTCTCTATATGCGTATAGTATAAGATGTTTGGGAAGCACAGAGAGAGAGAGAAATGATATTATTCTGTTTCAATGCGCCTGCGTGTAACACTTTTCTCAACGTAATGCTTTTACACGATTTTACTACCCATATTTTTTTTCATACCAGGCGCCTTATATATCGTTTCTTAAGGAGTAAAATCCAAAAAAAAATAGTAAATCATTATCGTTGTGCTTTCTCGTCAGTGTGGTATCTAATAATATGCTGCTTTAAGCTTTTTTTTTTCTGAGAAAGATTTTGAACAAATTTCACATTTGTAAGGTTTTTCACCAGTGTGAGTTCTAATATGCCGTTTTAAATCACTATATTTTATGAAACATTTTGTACAAATTTCACATTTAAATGGTCTCTCGCCAGTGTGAATTTTAACATGCGTATTTAAATGACTTAATTGTGTGAAACATTTTGAACAAATTTCACATTTAAAATCTTTCTCGCCAGTGTGAATTTTAACATGCGTATTTAAATTAATAGATTTTGTGAAACATGTTGAACAAATTTTACATTTAAAAGGTTTTTCACCAACGTGAGTTCTAATATGTTCTTTTAATTCAGCGGATTGTATGAAACATTTTGAAAAAATTTCACATTTAATAGGTTTATCGCCAGTATGAATTCTAACATGCCTATTTAAATGACTTGATTGTGTGAAACACTTTGTTCAAATTTCGCATTTCAAGAACATTTGTCCAATATGTTTTTTATCAGAATTATTCTTTCTTAAGTTAACAGATTTTTTGGAATTAACTAAAAAGTGGTATATATAAAAATGGTTCAAAAATAGCAATTTATCAAAGGTAATACCACGAGTCCTTAAAATTTTATCGATAAATTTTTAGTTTCCACGAAAACTTTTTTATTTGGCAAAAATACGAAAACAAACTGAAATCTGGTAAAATCACGAGTCCGTAGGACGAGCGATTTTATCATATTCAGTTTGTTTGAGTAGTTTTGCCTAAAATAAAAAAGTTTGAGTCTGGAAAATAAAAATTTATCTTGCAAAATATTACAGGACGAGTGGTATTTGAGAAGATTATTTTTTGAACCATTCTGTACAAAAACTATTTTATTTAAAAAACTTCCTAGAACAACTTATATTCCAGAATTAACACAAACGAAATGCCGTTACCCATCCTATTAACTTATCCTGTACACTAGATAGTATTGACAGTTGTACCTACATATTTGATTTTTCATTATCGTTTAGATGAATTGAATTGTGATAATAATAATAACAAAATATATTTCAGAATATTTAGATAATATGAATGAATGTTGATTTATAGTAAGGTACTTATAAACAAGAAAATTGATTGTTCAATATTGTTATTGAATTTTTGACAGTTCTATAATATTATCAATACTAGTAAAACCACTAGTGGTTTTATCAATATAAACCGGAATGATTGACTAGATTTAGCATAAAACATTGAAGATTAAGCGTTTTCATTGGACTAAATCACAAAATTGTGATATTTTGACAGGTGAAAAAAATAATCACAGAAAAATTGTCCACAAGAGAAACATGTTCCATAAAATTTCCCAAAGTGAGGTTGCCACTTTTTCGGCACAGACAGAAAACCTGAAATATATAATCTCATATCAATAGTAATAATGCTAAAAATAAATATAATTTTTAAACTTAAATTTAAACAAACTATTTCGGCGTTACAAAAAACAAAAACAATTAGTGGTAACTTTACAAACATCTTTATTAGCGATTCTGATATATCCACTTTCAGGCTTCAAAAAAAAAGCACTTCGAATTTTGTGTATCAGAGATACCTGTAAGCCACTCTTTTCAAAATTAAAAATAATGACCCTAACTGCTACATATATTTACTGTTCTTATTGAAATGCATAAAAGCTTAAATTCTTGGGTAAAACAATCTGATGTACATAAACATGAAAATGATATTCGATTAAATTGTTATCGTTAAAACAAGTCACAAAAAAAATTCATTAAATTACAAGCTGTTTAACATTTTTTCTAGTGCCTCTTGACATTTTTCTCGAATAATATACCGTTTTAAGCTTTGTTCTGCGTCACATTTTAAACAAACGACCCCGCACTAACTAAATGGATTTTGGGTACCAGTCGAATTGGCTGAAAATTCAGTATGTTGTAGTTCTCGATTTTCTGATCAAAAGTTATCATGGGCCCAACATGATCCTATGTATATTTTCGAAGATATAGAAGGACGTAATATGTGATATTAGCTGTAGGCCTGAGTAAGGCTTAGTAAGATTTTGGTTAATTGATTAAAAAATTGATGTCTTTAATGATCTTCAATCAGTAGACTGCTATGGTTTTTGACACTTCAAAAATGAGCTTGATAATATTTCCACCCTAAAGATCACCTAGAGGTAATTTGAAGGCCCAACTTAACCCATTAAGTCATAAAAGGACGATTATTTTAGAGCATTTTTTCAACTGACATAAAAACCGTTAAAAACTTCTCAGAAAATATTCATACTGAATTTTCAGCCAATTCGACTGGGACCCAACATCCATTTAGTTAGTGCGGAGTACTTTTACATTTGAAATAATGTTTTAGCAGTGTGAATTCAAATATGATTTTTTGTTGTTATATGTTTTTTTAAGTCAGTTTTTCGCGAGAAACATTTTGAACAAATCTCACATCTGTAAGGTTTTTCACCAGTGTGACTTCTAATATGTCTTTTTAAATCATTGGATTCTATAAAACATTTTGAACAAATCTCACATCTGAATGGTTTTTTACCAGTGTGAGTTTTAATATGCCTTTTTAAAGCTTTGGAATCTGTGAAACATTTTGAACAAATCTCACATTTGCAAGGTTTTTCACCAGTGTGAGTTCTAATATGCCTTTTTAAATCATTGGATTGTGTGAAACCTTTTAAACAAATTTTACAATTAAAACGTTTGTCGTCAGTGTGAATTCTAATATGCCTTTTTAAATGGCTAGATGTTTTAAAACATTTTGAACAAATTTCACATTTAAAAGGTTTCTCGTTAGTGTGAATTCTAGCATGAATTTTTAAATGACTAGATTTTGTGAAACATTTTGAACAAATTTTACATTTAAAAGGTTTCTCGCCAGTGTGAATTCTAATATGTTCTTTTAAGGTATGTTGTCGTGTGAAATGTTTTAAACAAATTTTACATTTAAAAGGTTTGTCTCGATTCTGAGTTCTCATATGTCGTTTTAAATTACTTTGTTGTGTGAAACATTTTAAACAAATTTCACATTTGAATGACTTTTCACCAGTGTGAGCTCTAATAATATGTTTTTTTAAGACATTTTTTCGTGTGAAATATTTTAAACAAATTTCACATTTAAAAGGCTTTTGTTTACTGTCAGTTCTCATCTGTCTGTTTACTTTACTAAGATCTTCTGGGTTAATTTGTTTTGTAGCAGAATTATACCTCCTCAAGTTAACAGATTTTTTACAATTAATTAAAAAGTGGTAAATATAAAAATGGTTTAAAAATTTAAATGGTTTTAAATTTAACAATTTACCACAGAAAAACTGTCCATAGGAAAAACATGTTCCATAGAATTTCCCAAAGTGAGGTAGCCAGTTTTTTGGCACAGATAAAATACCTGAAATGTATAAGCTCATATCAATAGTAATAATGCTAAAAATAAACAGTAATACTTAAAATAAATAATAAAAAAAAACTCCAACATTTTCTCATCAAAACAAAGCTCGATTATGTCATCAATATTTTTTCCCTTAGCGCTTTCATTTGAGACCCCACATGAGTATATTTTAGTGACCGACCGAAAGTTCGGTTTTGGCCAAGAAATCTGGTTTCGGTCAAAAACGACCGCAACTCGAGTGTTTGTGAAATATTATGAATCTTTCGGCTCCGTCTTTGGGAATTTTTTTGTAAATACTGGGATCACAAGATTCTTAAAGATTCAAGAAAAAAGAATAGTCATTAATCAACAGTTACCGAATGATAAACAAGTTGTTACTATCAAGTACTTTTGTAACTTCAGTAACTAATAGAAATTTTAAATATGTTAAAGTAAGGTTCGGTTTCGCTTGAAAAATCTGTTTCGGTCGGACACTAGTATATCTACAAAGATTCGGGTATTCTTCCCCACTTTCACGTCCCACAACCGGCTCAACCGATTTTCAACAAACATATCTAAAAACACTCACACATAAGTGATCTTTAATACAAAAAAAAAACTAAATTGAAATCGCTTTATTCGTTCGGTAGCTATGATGCCACAGACAGTCACACACACATAGACACATCAAACTTATAACACCACTCTTTTTGCGTATAATAAAACATCAATACTAATCTTTAGAGAAAAATGTGAAGAAACAATTAGTGAAAACTTTATAAACATCTGTATTTTTTTAAACTGCTATGAAAATTTAAAGATTAATATTTCTTTTGTAAAATAATCTATAATATAAAAATAACCCATCTATATACGTATCAATAATATCATCATTACAATTTGTTATGCTTACTATATGTAACATAATCGCTGGCACCACACTCAAGGTTTATGTGAAGAGTTTAGACATATTTGTTAAAATTTTTGAATAAACTTCATATTGCCTGCATGAGGCAAAATAAAATATAAATAAAAATTAAAAAATACATTTTTTTCTAGAATACATTTTGATTGTTTGCACAGTTTGTCCTATTTCAACAAAATCATGGATAGCTTTTGTACAAACAGGGAAACCAAATTTCTTAATTTCTATATCACTTTTTCTTTCTTGAGTACCCTCATTTGAATTAACATTTTCAGTTTTTATATTTTCTTTGCTTATTAAAACATCACTTTTAGTTAGAGAAACTTTTTCTTCGAAACTTTCCCTTTTGATCATATAAAAGTCAATTTGATACAAGTTATCGAATTCGAGTTTACATTCTTCAATTTCTTCGGTTTTAATATTAGATAACAATTCTTTAGGATTACTTTCGATTTTATTATTCATTAATGAATCTGATGCTTCTTTGAAACCATCCATTTTTCTGGTTGTACCAAACAACAGTGTGAGATCTAAACCTAAACTTAATGTCAAAAGTCTAACGGTTCACTACATGATCACTTTATCCACTTTCAATTTATAAATGCGACACAATCAAGAGCTTGAAACTTTTGTTCACTCTGGATTACTTATCAAACGAAGATTATTAATATTAGTCGCGTCAAAGTAAGCCTAAAAACCCAAAAACTTAAAACTTTGGTCGGAAAGGTCCGATCGGGCTCATTTTTTCTTTGAAATGTTCATTGAGACCTTAGATTCAAAGTTGTATAAAAACTGGATGCCGCTCGGCCCCCCTCACCCCCCAAATTCGACCCAAGTTGGGGGGTTTTCAAGGTGGTATATACATGATGATACTGCCCTCCCAACCCAGCCAAATGTTCCACTCAGGGGTTTTGAAGTCCCCTCCATCCATTTCTTCGGTCAGGTCGCCTTTTCGACCTTCCCAGGGGCGTCTAGAAGGGCCTCCAAGGGTCGAAAATATAAGATATCTACAGAAATGTGCTCGGCCTGCCATACTGGCTCAGGGGGATTCCGAAGGGCGGGGTTCTTATTTCTGTCAGAAATTAAGGCTTTTTAACCCATTAGGGCCGTATAAAAAGGGGCCCATGGGGTCTCAAAATTATGATTACGCGGGATTGAATTTCAGTGTACAGAAAATTAAAATTGCAAATTTTTGGTAAAAGGTGCATATCGAAATACACTTTAGGGAGTGAGATATGAGCATTTGAATCTGGTTTAAGTAAAGCAAAATTTAAAAAAAGTACAAGGGTGCAAATTATGAAAAATACATTTTTGAAAGGTGCAAATTAAGCTCTTTTAATAGGTATAAACAATTCTTTTTTTAAAGAAATTTTTGGGGCTGGAAGAGCGGTGGTGATATGAAAGGTGTGCCGAGGGGGCTGTCTTAAGTTGGCGGGGGGAAATTAATTTTTTGCAATTTTTTTTAGCTATATCAACTGTTCGTCAACTGTTCTTCATTGTTCTATCAAAATTTTTTTTTGTTCGTTTTTAGTTTTTTTTCTTTTTAATTTTCAAAATAGGTTCCCTTAAGGTGGCGGGGAGAAATTAATTTTTTGCAACTTTTTTTAGCTATATTAATTGTTCGTCAACTGTTCTTGATTGTTCTATCAAAATTTTTTTTTGTTCGTTTTTAGTTTTTTTTCTTTTTTATTTTCAAAAATTGATTTTCAAGTTAGCTCTCTCTCTCTTTTTCTTATTGGCCTTTGGACTCCTGTCGCAATTGGCCAGCACATTTAGTTTAATATGAGTCCGGGGTCATCGAGGATGGATCTGGGTCGATTCCATACCCCATCCACTTTGGAACGTTGAAGTTCCTATAACACTTAAAACAGTCCCCACAAAGTAAGTCTATTTCTACAGAAGTAATTGATTGATTTTTAAACATTTTAAAATGAGTTTTAAAATCTTGATGTTGACACTAAATATAGATTTTTTCACATTTATTTTAATATTTTATGACTGTTTATTCATTGGGTGGTATTAATAAACATGAGTAAATGCTTATTGCTCAAGTTTTTAAAGCATCTGCTCCATTTGGTATGAATAATAATGTGGAGAATATGCTCAGTAAGTGAGCACATCCTCCGTCTATGAGAAAGTGCTCAAGGATGAGTACCTGCTTACGCATTGGTATGAATAAAAGTAAGCACCTACTCCATATTCAGAGTACGTACTTCAGGTTTCGTGAGTTACCTCAGAAGGTTGCTCACATTCATCGGATGTGTGTATTATCTGTTGGTTGTGGCAGAAAGTTCTATAATAACCGCAGAGACACTCGTGATGCTGAGTATCGTGCGTTATATCGATTCAACAGAAGAAACGTCGATTGTATAACTCAACATTTCCTGGGAGACAACGATTTGGAAAGGAGGAGTGGAGCCACAAAGAAAAGTGAGAAGATGAGGATCTTCTTGCGATATATTAGAGATCCAGGTTTTCAAAGTGGTGTATGGAAAGATATTGGTGTTAACCAGTCAACAGTGTCCAACACTGTAACAAATGTGATGGCAGCTGTAGTATCAAAATCTCGTTTATTTATAAAATTTCCTGCAACCACAAAAGTTCTACAAACTGAGAAACAAAAATGGCAAGAGAAATACAACTTTCCCTCAGCTGAAGGTGCTATTGACTTCACCCACATCCCGATCATGTTATTTAGCTTTTTCCACAATTGGGCTTTTTCTGCAATCAATCTCCCTTTTATCTCGGAAATTACCTTGGCTTTCTTCTGTTTTACATCGGGCAGGTTCAATTTTTCAAGTAGAATTGGGCAATCTCCTATGATACTAACAAATTTCATCTGGCTTTCAGCACACTCTATATCTTCACTTGCCTTAACTGGATAATCACAAATTAACAAATTATACGTTAAAAGACCGTTTAGCGATCAAACCGGCACGACACGACTTAGCACGGTAAACCGTCATAGACCTGCACTGCATAAGCAGAAACAAATGATGACGTAAGTGAGTAGCTACTACTACAGCCTTAGTAGGTGCTCTATTTGTAGCTTTCAATTTTATTCATACGAATATTTAGCAAATGCTCATTTTCTGCGAATATACTCTGCTTGCTCATAAGTACCTACTTAGGAGCACCTACTCGACTTTATTAATACCACCCATTGTTCTATAAAAAAAATATTTGATCGTTCTTCGTTGTCCTGTAATTTAATTAAAACTTTTATTTACGCCGATTAATTGTTAGTGCGCATGCGCAAGATAACGTGTATTTGTTTAATCTGCTTTCTTATGATGCCATCCTCATGGTCGTTGAAAATTTCCCAAAATATAAAAATCAGAAAAGAATATCTTTCTGGCAGTTATAAAGAATATCTCAACAGATGGCAAATCCAAAATAGAAGTTTCTCCTGTTAAAAAAGAGAAGTTTATCATGTTTATTATTGCCTATTAAAAAAGAGAAAATAATTCTAAAAAGGACCGAAGCAAAATAATAAGAGCAATAAACATAAAAATTTCGAAACGTGAGAATAACTAAAATATCTTACATTTACTAGCAGAGGATGGATGGTATTTCCGAAATAGCAAAAGCTTTTACAAAAGAATAATTAAAGTATAAATATTTTGTTAGGATTAAAAAACTACGCATTTATAATTAAAATAGTTATTTATGCAACTAGTGCGTAAAGTGACCTTTTTTGACGAATGTGAATGTTGCGACAATCACATGAGTCAAAAAAGGAACATTTACGCACGAGTTGCATACAATATTTTTTCTACAACCGAATTTCTTTACAAGAAATACAAGTATAGGACTGATTTTTTTTTACGCACTACTGCAAAAAAAATATTATATTTAAAACATATTTTAGATAACAAAATATTTATTTTCTAAATTAATCTTACCTATAATACCGGTACATAGAAACGCGAAATGCTTGAATTATAAATTAATTGAAATGTCAATCAGTCAGACCCTACGTATATTTAAATAAAAATACTTAGGTACCCTTATTCATGAACTGATATTTCTCTCATATTAAAAATCAAATTAAAAATTACTGAATATAATATCTAGTTTTGTATGTATTAAACTGCAATAATTTAACAATTAAATATATTTACACAAATTTACACAATAAAATAATAAAAAAAAAGTTTCCTTACCCGGAATTGAACCCGAGTCAGCTGGGTAGAAGCCAGACACCTTACGGTCTCGGCCAATAACACACTTAAAAATCTTTGCATAATCTTATAAAAGACGGTGCTTATTTTACTTTTTTTTACTAGTTAAAAAAAAAAACTTTTTTTTTTACTAGTGAAAAAAAGTTAAACTTTACGAACCTTAAACCGTGCGTAAAGATAATACTTTACGCACGGTTGTAGAAAAATAATTTTTTATTAAAGTTAAAAGTGGCATTAACAAAAAAATTAACAACTAATAAATTCTGTAATAAAGATATATCTAGGAGGACCAAAAAAGTTTTTTTAATTAAAAATTGATGATTTGTTTAAATATTTATTTAATCGAATGAAAAATTGGGATCGTCAAAAATTACCTAAACGGTTAGATTTAATTCTACATTTTTATAAATACACGAAACTAATTCGACCAGTGTCCTATATAAAGTGCAGACTACCTGTTTAGATCATAGGTCACTAAATTAAAATCATCTATTAAGTATAATTTATTTTTTCATTTTATAATTCTGATAAATCTAAAAGTCAGAAAATGCATTTGATTGTAATCAATCAAATTTGTAGCGAATCTATTTAGAAAAAAAAATAACAAAAAAAAATGAAATCGTAGTATAAAATATATATAAATAATATAAATCACATGGTTTCTATTGTGTTAAACCAGTGTTTTTGGATTTGCGTTGTAAAGGGCATGATGAACAACATCTGGTGCAATGGTCTTATGACAAATTTTGGGAAATTTTCAACGACCATGAGGATGGTATCATAAGATTAAACAAATACACGTTATCTTGCGCATGCGCACTAACAATTAATCGGCGTAAATAAAAGTTTTTAATTAAATTACAGGACAACGAAGAACGATCAAATATTTTTTTTATAGAACAATGGGTGGTATTAATAAAGTCGAGTAGGTGCTCCTAAGTAGGTACTCATGAGCAAGCAGAGTATATTCTCAGAAAATGAGCATGTGCTAAATATTCGTATGAATAAAATTGAAAGCTACAAATAGAGCACCTGCTACGGCTGTAGTAGTAGCTACTCACTTACGTCATCATTTGTTTCTGCTTATGCAGTGCAGGTCTATGACGGTTTACCGTGCTAAGTCGTGTCGTGCCGGTTTGATCGCTAAACGGTCTTTTAACGTATAATTTGTTAATTTGTGATTATCCAGTTAAGGCAAGTGAAGATATAGAGTGTGCTGAAAGCCAGATGAAATTTGTTAGTATCATAGGAGATTACCCAATTCTACTTGAAAAATTGAACCTGCCCGATGTAAAACAGAAGAAAGCCAAGGTAATTTCCGAGATAAAAGGGAGATTGATTGCAGAAAAAGCCCAATTGTGGAAAAAGCTAAATAACATGATCGGGATGTGGGTGAAGTCAATAGCACCTTCAGCTGAGGGAAAGTTGTATTTCTCTTGCCATTTTTGTTTCTCAGTTTGTAGAACTTTTGTGGTTGCAGGAAATTTTATAAATAAATGAGATTTTGATACTACAGCTGCCATCACATTTGTTACAGTGTTGGACACTGTTGACTGGTTAACACCAATATCTTCCCCTACACCACTTTGAAAACCTGGATCTCTAATATATCGCAAGAAGATCCTCATCTTCTCACTTTTCTTTGTGGCTCCACTCCTCCTTTCCAAATCGTTGTCTCCCATGAAATGTTAAGTTATACAATCGACGTTTCTTCTGTTGAATCGATATAACGCACGATACTCAGCATCACGAGTGTCTCTGCGGTTATTATAGAACTTTCTGCCACAACCAACAGGCATAAATTCACCCATAATACACACATCCGATGAATGTGAGCAACCTTCTGAGGTAACTCACGAAACCTGAAGTACGTACTCTGAGTATGGAGTAGGTGCTTACTTTTGTTCATACCAATGCGTAAGCAGGTACTCATCCTTGAGCACTTTCTCATAGACGGAGGATGTGCTCACTTACTGAGCATATTCTCCACATTATTATTCATACCAAATGGAGCAGATGCTTTAAAAACTTGAGCAATAAGCATGTACTCATGTTTATTAATACCACCCAATGAATAAACAGTCATAAAATATTAAAATAAATGTGAAAAAATCTATATTTAGTGTCAACATCAAGATTTTAAAACTCATTTTAAAATGTTTAAAAATCAATCAATTACTTCTGTAGAAATAGACTTACTTTGTGGGGACTGTTTTAAGTGTTATAGGAACTTCAACATTCCAAAGTGGATGGGGTATGGAATCGACCCAGATCCATCCTCGATGACCCCGGGCTCATATTAAACTAAATGTGCTGGCCAATTGCGACAGAAGTCCAAAGGCCAATAAGAAAAAGAGAGAGAGAGCTAACTTGAAAATCAATTTTTGAAAATAAAAAAGAAAAAAAACTAAAAACGAACAAAAAAAAATTTTGATAGAACAATCAAGAACAGTTGACGAACAGTTAATATAGCTAAAAAAAGTTGCAAAAAATTAATTTCTCCCCGCCACCTTAAGGGAACCTATTTTGAAAATTAAAAGGAAAAAAAACTAAAAACGAACAAAAAAAAATTTTGATAGAAGAATGAAGAACAGTTGACGAACAGTTGATATAGCTAAAAAAATTGCAAAAAATTAATTTCCCCCCGCCAACTTAAGACAGCCTGCCGAGGGTATTCCTGCAGGGTTTGTGCCTACAAAAATGAACAATATGCGCAGGTCTGTGCACATTGAAAAAAGTCATAAATTGGTCTGAATTCTGCGCGAGGAATTTAAATTTGCATGCATTGTTGCCAGATCAATTGCATATCTTTAATAATCGGAAATTTGTAGAATACTGAAATACCACAAAATATAGCATTAAAAATACCGATTATCATGTTCTGTCCAATGAGCCTAAATTCACGGGTTGGTTTTGTAAACAAACATTTTGGTTAAAATTTCTATTTGAAAATACTTTATTATGAGAAAGTATGTATGTTCAAAACTGTTAAAAGATTAAGTTATTTGGATTTTAGTGTTAATTATAAGCCAAGTTGTAATGTAATATTTAAAGCAAAGTTAAAAACAAAATAATAGATTATCTAGAAGGCTATAAAACATTTTAATAGTCTTTTTCCGTCGACCGTTCATTTATGATGAATTTTAACACACTCAAAATCGTTGATTAATAACCCCTATTAATGAATGATTTTCTATTAATCAACGATTTCAACTAAAACATTTAAAATCGAGTAGCCTGTCTGTCATTGTTAGTACTAAATGTCATTATAGGCAAGACAATAACATGCATATACCCAAGAACGTAAGTATACCTTTTTATATTCACACTAAAAAATTCAAAATCAAGTAGCTCCTCTTGATACTAACTGTCAATGTTAGTAATGTAATAACTGTCATTGTATATCATTGTTTACTTTATTTTGTATTTGAAAAATCAAAAAAATGATATTTCTGAAAAGTACGGTCGACGGAAAAGTTTTGTAACGAACTCGTGAATTAAAATGGCGATTAACAATCTCGAACATTAACGCGCTCGCTATGCTCGATTGTTAATCGCCCCTTATTAATACACTTGTTGCTTAAATAACTATTAAAAACAATTAATTCCATATTAACCAATATGTACATCGGAAAATATAGTATGTACTCAAAAGTCTTTAATTGTAATAATTCAATTTATGAATTTAAAAAACAATTTGGACAAAAAATTGCGGATGATATCTGTTTAGTTATAGTAACTGAATTTTAATAATAAGGGTTTACAAAAAACAAACAAAATAAATGTAACAATATTTATTGTACAAAAAAAGTAAAAATAATAAAAACATAACATTTTATTTTCAATATAGTTTATAAAATTTTTGTACATACATAGATTAAGAGCTTTCAGAATTCATCAAAAGTTTGTTAAACATGATAAATTAAAATTTGAACTATTCAATTTACAATTCTTATGCTATAAAATATGTATTCTAAAATAACTGATACTTTTCTATATATATATATATATATATATATATATATATATACTTCGTACCGCATAACACTGTCGTGATCTTATTTTATTTTTCGTTTTTTCGAATTTTTACTATTTTGTTTTCAATGATTTTTGAAGTTATACTTCTATTCGGACACTCTGTGGAATGAATTAGTGTGTAGCTAAATGGGAAAAATCATTACATATGTAATGGTGTGAGTAAGAGAGAGACAGAATCACATATAAGATATATTGTTCGGTAAAAACAAAGATGAAATATTTACTACATGTTATTAGTCATCACTATAAGTCCTTTGAATACCGTTTAAACATTCATTGAATTGAAAAGAGATAGATATACAACAAACAGTCTGAGCTATTGTTATTGTATTACATTGACGTATCGCATTATGTTTGACATATTATTTTATAATTTTGTCCAGACGTTTTCAGGTGAAAAACGACGTATTTTACGAATATATTTCATAAAACTGTCAAACGTCAAAAAACTGTCATACACGTCAAAAAATTGTATAAACCGTCAAAAATCTGTCATAAACGTCAAATAACTTTCCAAACATCACAAAATTTTACAAATGTCAAGAAAATGACGTTTTTCATGATCAGATGTTATCAAACTGTCACAAACGTCAAAAAATCGTTACAAATATGAAAAGACTAATGTTTTTAGGTGAAAAACGAACGTTTTTGACGAATATATGTAAAAAAACTGTCACAAACATTAAAAAACTGTCATACACGTCACAAACTGTCATACACAACAAAAAACAATCACAAACGTCAAAAAAACTGTTATAAAAGTCAAATAACTGTCATAAACGTCAAAAAAATCTTACAAATGTGAAAAAAATGACGTTTTTAGATGAAAAAATGACGTTTTTCGCAAAGATGTGTCAAAAAAGTGTAAAATCTAGAAAAACTGTCATAAACATCAAAAAACTGTCAAAAGTATCAAAAAAGTTGTCATAAACGTCAAAAAATCATTACAAATGTGAAAAGAATAGGGTTTTTAGGTTAATAAACGAGATTTTACCAAACATATGTCAAAAAATTGTCACAAACGTCAAAACAACTTTACGAAAGTCGAAAAATTAACGTTTTTAGATGAAAAAACGACGTTTTTTACGAATATATGTCAAAAATTTGTCATAAACATCAAAAAATTGTCACAAACATCAAAAATCTGTCATACGTCAAAAAATGAGGTTCCTTGCTTCATTTCCACAGCACAATGGCCGTCAAAATCACATGCTAATCCGCTAGACTACTGTGCCTGGGGCATTTTGGAAAGTAAGGTTGGCACTAAAAAATACTAAAGCTTGGAACATCTCAAGAAAGCGCTTCTCCGGGAATGGGCCAAAATACCATAGAGATATAAGATATAGAGCACGGGAGCCAGCCGATACGACCAGCACGAAATAGAAAGAGAGAGGACAACTAACGGGAGCCAGCCAATACGACCAGCATGAAATAGAAAGAGAGAAGACAACTAGTTCGTCGGTTTATCTTTGTCTAATCACATGCGCAACAGGCGAGTCTATAAAACTAGTAAGGTAAAAAACCAGACGCACTAGTTGCTCTCTCTCTTTCTATTCCGTGCTGGCTTTCACTTGTGTGCGTTCCTATGGCTCACGTGCTCTATATCTTATATCTCTATGCAAAATACACGAGATCCTAAATGCCACTCTGGGCTCCTCTCAGCGCGCATGTACGATATTAAGGCACTATAGATATAGGTATTATCGTCAGCCTTTTTTTTTCCAATGTCACTTAATTCACGTGTCAGATCATAGACAAATTAAAGAGACGTGCAATCGTATTTTGTAGTGGTGAAAATGGGAACTAAACCAGCTGGTAGTGCGAAAAGCGAAAAAATACTTATAACGGTATAATGACACAGTAAGTACTAGTAGTTTTAGCTTAAAATAAATTTAAGGTACTTTAAGCATAAAAAGGGTGTGGAAGTAAAGTTTTAAACATGGTGCGCTGATGTAGGAACTTGTTGCCAACTTTATATTAGGCATCAACACATCTATTCTATTATCTCTGGTTATGTGGTTGACATTGGACAAAACATGGCTGATGATAATCATGGAGACTAGACAAGGAGTACGCACTCGACCGGGGGAATTGCCAAAATCTGTCCACGGTATCGTACATATTAGGTTTACTTTTTTCACCACTAGCGTCGCTAGTTTTCCTTTTGTACCGGTATGAATATAGACAATTAAATAATCGTGAATTATTAAATTGGTTTTTATTATTTATATCTGAAAGATCGAACTATTTTTTTCATTGTGTAAATAAATTAATAATAAAATAATTAAAAATTATTTATTTTATTTCAAAGTACATCCTCATTGGTCGCTATTTTGGTACAAATGGAACACCAGCGCCCTCTTATTTTGGTAGCCCTATTTGCATACATGGAGTTTGTACTCCTTGTCTAGTCTCCATGATGATAATACCTACGTTTATAGGTGCGGTTATAAATCAAGACGATTCCATACACTGTTGCCAGATTTCTGCCGGAACGTAAATGACATTTTAAGAACTTAACCAAACTTTTTTAAATTCAGGTGCGAAGTGCGAACACGAAATGATACGATTTAGTTACGAATTTAAAATAACGCTTATAATTTTTGAATTGTAAAATTTTTAATCAAAACTTTCAAAATAAAAACTTGGGAAGGAAAAAAAAACAAAGCTATAATATAAAAATAAATATATTCTTAATATTTTTTTAAGAATCGCCCATTTGGCTAAGGTCTGAGGGAAAACCACAGAAAAACCTAGACACGATTCATAAAGCTTTGGTTTTGTAGATCGAAAATAATTGTTCATTTATCAATATTGCTACTGCCTTGAAATCTATTATTGATACCAACTAATTCTTAAGCTTTCGTATCAAGAAACACATGAGTCAGTTGAACTTAGCAGATGAAGACATCTGTCGATACTGCCAAGAGGAGGAGGAGGAGACCGCATTTCATGTCCTATACCTATGCGAAGGCCTTGCAAGGACGCGGTATTTAGTACTGGGAGAGGAGAAACCGGCTGCTCCAAGTTATGCGGAGTGGCGACTGTCAAGGCTATTAAGTCTCATTAAGAGGGCAGGGCTGGACAAGGTTCTCTAATCCTATTCTTGAGATAATGGGTGGTCACAATAGATCTGCAAAGGTCGCAGTGATACAGGCTAACAGCCAACCCAATAAACATCTAATTTAAAATCTAAGCTTTCGTAGTAGACTGAATCTAAAAAAAACGAATATTTAATAAGTTAATTTAAAGGTAATAAAATACAAATTTTAATATTAAACTCAGCCTGTTTATAAAAATAACAATGTGATTATTCATATATCCCTTTTTTAATTTTCATTATTAAAAGTAGTCATGTTCACAATTAATCCTTAAAATATGCTTTATATTATTAACTTCATTCGACAAAGGTTTTGATATTTTTTGTAACTTATTTTTCCTTTTATTCTTTGTCGAGAAGAAAACTTCTTGTTTCTTTATTTTTTTGTTTGGTGGTGGAGCTAAAGAAATTTTACTCATTAAATATATAGGAACACATATTTTAATATTTTTCTACAATACCTATAGATTTCAAGGGTAAAGTTTCATTCTCAAATTGTTTTATTGTATTTGTTGTTGTATCTAATAATTTATTTGACTTTAAAAGCAGGTTGTTGAGGTCAGACACCCTTTGGGGTGTCCCTAAAACAGACCCTGGGGTCTGGGCAATTGTGACTCTTGACGTATTTTCGTGAGTAAGTGTGACATGCCACCATGTAATTTATTTGGTAAGACTCCCTATTCTTAATGTTTATCACTCATTCTTATTGCTTATTTATTCGTTAATATATTTGTTGTTTGTTTCCTGTTGTTTATCTCATCTTACCCTTGGTTAGTTTTCTGCCTTCAGCAGGATACCTGGCCGGGAGTGCCTTTAGTAAGCTACTCCTTATCCTTATAAAGCACATTCTCTCAAATCTCTCCAGGCGTGACAGTAATATACTCATTTGTTATAAACTTCAATAAAAATAATAATAAATTTTAAAATTCTTTTGTATTGATTTTTGCTTAATATCAATCCAGTGAATTTTTATACCAGCTTTAACGTTTCCGTCTTCATTCGTAAATAATAATTTCATTGTATTAAGGGGTTGCAGTAGTAGAAAATCTGTCATGGAGGTCGCCATATTTTTTACAAATGGCATCTATGTAAACAAGCATGGTGGTCCCCATGACTGATGTTCTACTACTGTTCCTCTTAAATAGATTACTACAATGTAATAAGTATAACAAAAACCTTAGCCACAGCAACGCGTGGCCGGGTCAGCTAGTTGTATAATATAGGTGTGTGTATGTATGTATGTGTATATCTATATTTTGTAAGGAATAATTTTTTAACATTTTTTTTGTATTTACTAGTTTCTAACCACACACAGGCTTATGGCCTCAGTGGTATATTGAATTTATTCTTATTACTGTATACAGTCAAAAAAAAAGTTGTTGATGAATAAATTATTATTATTATTATTATTATTATTATTATTATTATTATTATTATTATTATTATTATTATTATTATTATATAGTCGTATTAATTTTTTTTAATACATCTATTTTATTTCAAAACTTTCAACTCTTGCGTTTTTTTTAATAGATAGGTATACAACCTGTCCAAGAAAGTGCAATACATGGAAAACTATATTAGTAATTAAAAAAATACCCTTGTAAAAGTTTGTGCTTTGTCTAAATCCTATAAGAAACCTCAAATAAATGTTTTGCACTGTCAAATAACAAAAATACAAGTATTTTAATATATTTCATACTTCCATAAAGGTATTAGAAACGCCATTTTAATGCAAAATTCTGGCAAACTGTTTAATTTTACAAGAACGAATATTTCATAATTTTCCTATAATTTAATAATAAACTTTTGGAAAGATTCTTAGTTTTTTATTGGTTTTCAACAAAGCACAAAATTATTTTAGATATTGTAAAGTTTTCCATTTTTGTTGCATAAATATGTCCCAAATGAATTAAATTAGTCTATTCCACGACGCACATGCATCCTGCAGAGTGACATCTTTATCGTTTTATTTCATGAATTATAATTTTCTGCTTAGGATATTTACCTTATGTAGGTAATTCGTTATCTGAGAATGTAAAATAATAGTTATTTGTGACACAAGGACGGAAAATGACATTTTGCAAGAGCGAGTAAAGTTGTGTAGCCGAGGTGCGTAGCACCGAGGCGAAACAATACGAGCACTTGAAAAACATTTTCCGGACGTGTAACACACACTATTTTTTGGTCCGACTAATTTTTAATATTTTTAAAAGTTCTGTTATGTTCAAGACTTGACTGCTTGTGCTACCTGAACTAAGGCCACTGACTAGAAGAGAGCCGGCAGATATAAGCGCCACATTGGATGTTTATTATTATAGTTGTGTTGTAGTGTATTGTGTAATAACTTGTTTAATACTTAATATACGTGTTTAGCTTCAGCAGTTATTAGTGTTTTAATTAACATATGTTGCAAACACAACAAGTTCAAAAACTTTTTACTTTGTGACATACAAGATTAGATGTTTATATAAAGATGTTCATAAATTGACATAAATGTCAAATTTTAAAATACAAGTTGTAAGAGTAATTAAATGTAAATTAGAATCCTGCTTATCTTTAGAAAAAGTTATAGGTAAGTTTAGTATATTATACGCAGTTTTTAAATAAATTTAATTAAAATTTGTAATATTCATTATGTATTTTTGATGACTTAAAATTCAAACTCATAGCGCCATCTCCTTAGATAATCTAAAAGCTACTTTGCCAGCCTAGGCCGGAAAATGCCATTTTCCGGACGATTTTGAAGTAATTAATAGTATTGTTTCTGGACGGAGGATCAAAAACGTTTTTTACTCAACGACAACAGCTAATCCTTTAGGCAAACACACGATGGTAGATTTTTTCCAGGAGAAGTATGATATTGCTATTGAATTAAAATTTACAAATGTTTCAAATAAGAATTATATATTCATGACTTTATTATTTATCTGCGGCATCAAAACCAGCGCGCACCATGGCTGAATATTGTGTCTATTGAAGGCCAAAAAAGACGCTATGATTATTGACATATATCGTTAAGGCACTATAAACGTAAGGTGCGGCTATAAATCAAGACGATTCCATACACTGTTGCCGGGTTGTCCTGTTATAAACTTGTTAGCAAATGACACTGACAATATTACATAGGTGCGGTTATAAATCAAGACGATTCCATACACTGTTGCCAGATTTCTGCCGGAACGTAAATGACATTTTAAGAACTTAACCAAACTTTTTTAAATTCAGGTGCGAAGTGCGAACACGAAATGATACGATTTAGTTACGAATTTAAAATAACGCTTATAATTTTTGAATTGTAAAATTTTTAATCAAAACTTTCAAAATAAAAACTTGGGAAGGAAAAAAAAACAAAGCTATAATATAAAAATAAATATATTCTTAATATTTTTTTAAGAATCGCCCATTTGGCTAAGGTCTGAGGGAAAACCACAGAAAAACCTAGACACGATTCATAAAGCTTTGGTTTTGTAGATCGAAAATAATTGTTCATTTATCAATATTGCTACTGCCTTGAAATCTATTATTGATACAATAGATCTGCAAAGGTCGCAGTGATACAGGCTAACAGCCAACCCAATAAACATCTAATTTAAAATCTAAGCTTTCGTAGTAGACTGAATCTAAAAAAAAAAACGAATATTTAATAAGTTAATTTAAAGGTAATAAAATACAAATTTTAATATTAAACTCAGCCTGTTTATAAAAATAACAATGTGATTATTCATATATCCCTTTTTTAATTTTCATTATTAAAAGTAGTCATGTTCACTATTAATCCTTAAAATATGCTTTATATTATTAACTTCATTCGACAAAGGTTTTGATATTTTTTGTAACTTATTTTTCCTTTTATTCTTTGTCGAGAAGAAAACTTCTTGTTTCTTTATTTTTTTGTTTGGTGGTGGAGCTAAAGAAATTTTACTCATTAAATATATAGGAACACATATTTTAATATTTTTCTACAATACCTATAGATTTCAAGGGTAAAGTTTCATTCTCAAATTGTTTTATTGTATTTGTTGTTGTATCTAATAATTTATTGGCATTTTGAAAAGATTTAAGGACGTGAGGTAATACCGGCATTAACTTAGTTTCATCATCGATTTTATCTATCTTTACAGAAATCTCATTAATTTCGTTTGTTATTTTGCTTATAAATGTACTACACTTCCTTTCATGCATTTTTGTTTCATCAGTTACATAGGGCGATAAGTATTTTGTAATTTCTAAGTTGAGTGATTTCCCGAAAACATTACTTTTTTCTGAAGATATTGATTTTTTCTCTACATTTAAAACTATATAATATATATGTTTGCACATCGTTGCTCTTATATAGTAATCTGCACATGTACATTCATAGTTATGAATACAAATGTCACAAAAAGAACATTTCAATTGGCATTTAGAAATTGAACAATCAATTTCTCTTCTTGAGACGATGTAAAATGTACAGTTACTCTTTACAATCCAAATATTTTTTTCTTTTGATTCAACGTCATAGTTTCCTGTTAGTGCTGCTCGGTGTCGCTTATGAATATTTTGAATGTGGCTATTATTAACTCCTTTTGTAAGTTTAATTACCCTAGTTACCATTTTATTCCTAATGAATTTTAGTACAGCTGTAATACCTTTATCCAAACGTTTTACAACTTTGCCCTCTAAATAGAAATATTTTATTGTTTTGTGCATACTTTCAAGAATCTAAAACACAAAACAGAATACATGAAAAAAATATATTTATAAATTAAAAAATAAACATGCTTTGTTATTAAAATAATTAGTATTTGCTGAAAATTAAGTGGTTTAATAAATGATTTTTTAGGAATTTAAGGTACCAATACTACTGATACTATATTTACCGAACATTTAACAACAACATAAATACAAACTACTAACTAAAGTATATAATTTTAAGGACTACTTTTTATATAAGTATAGGTAAATAAACTAAATGCCTAAATGCCTGCATATAAATATAATCTACAAAAATATTTAATATATGCATATAAAACCATCACCATATTTGTATTGATGCTACATTTTTTCCTATAACAATCAGCCCACATATGACGATTGGTAAAATAATTATCATTAAAGTAATTGCCAAAAATGCAGGTATCCCCATCATCTTTTAAAATTTTAACAACAGAAACCAAGCTTCTTTCGAATTCTTCAACATTTAAAGTATTTTGTAGAACTTTCAGCATTTGATATGCATCCTTCCTCAAATTTAACTTTGGAATTTTTGTTAAATTAGTTCTCCAGGCCCTATCCACATGCCAAGAACACAAAAGCCTATTCTCAACCTCAGCACCCATAATGGAAGTTCAAGCATTATAAAAAATTGGTGTAATATCGGACATAAAAACTTTAGGATTTAATACCCCAACCTTCATTTTAATGCTATTGAAAAACAACTCTTGAATCAGAGTATCTTGCCTATTTGTAAACATGCAAGCAACTGGAAACCCCTCACCAAATTCATCCACCACCATCACCGTAGTCAATTCAAAATTATAGTTATTTAAGCAATGGGTACTATCAATTGCAATTATTGAATTTCCAAATTCTTCCATTATATTTTTCTGAGCTTTATTCATAAAAACTACACAAAAATCTTCTAGTTTAAGGTTTGGATGAGGTTCACCTTGTTTTTTATATAATAAAACTCCATCGCCAATTTCTTTATATTCATTTATAAGTAAATCAACACTTATGCAATCATTTTCATGACGTACTCCATCTTGTAAATTTATATGAAAAGAGCTTTTAATATTATTTATATCTTTTCTAGTCATTAAATCTGATCTGTATAAGGTATCTTTAATAAAACTACTTCTATATGTATCCAAAACCCTAAATAAAAGGTATTAGGTATTAAAAAATTATTTTATTTTTAAAGATAGCTGACACACCACTTGTTAACTTAGCTGCAATATTAATACGAGTTGATTTGGGCAAACGTATATGTTGAATATCAATACTATGACCATAATGGGTTTTATAAAATGTAGCACAAATCTTTTTATTATCCACAATAGTCATAATAATTTGACTAGTGCAGTGGCTTCCAATTTTGCAAGATCCTTGATAAGGCCCTTTTTCTGATCTCAACAGTTTCTTTATATTGTCCTTAAATATTAATTAATAAATTTAAACGAGAATATTTAGTAAACATAATTAATTTTGAATAATTTTTTACATTGTAGATTACCTGATCTATTGCAATTAAAATAAATGATTTTATCATTTCTTTGTTTGCATTTAAAGAAATCTAAATTATTATATTGGCATAAGTTATTATACCAGCATTCAAATTCTAAAAAAAATATTTATTATAATTTATAAGCATTTTAATAAGATTAAATTTGTAGCTACCCTCAACTGTTAAAAAATATAAAATTTCCTTTTCCATACAAATATTATGGTTGTCTTCTAAATGTTGCCTTAATTCCGCAATAAATCTATAAGAAGTGTTACATCCTTTCTCTAAACACTTACTATTAAAATGGGTTACCTCATGGGAAATATTTTTTTCTTGAAGTTCATGAACATTTTTTAAATGTTTATTTAAATTACCAAGTGTTGAAAAAGATTTACAACAAACTTTACAAACTGTAGACATTTTCTTCGTTATTATAATATTATTATATTGCTAGAAACAAAGCTAGTAATAAAATATAAAAATATATAATGAGTAAAATTAGATTAGATTCGCTCTTTTATGTATTCAGTTTAAAAATAAAACTCGCGCTAAAACAAAGTTTGGTTATGTAATATTGTCAGTGTCATTTGCTAACAAGTTTATAACAGGACAACCCGGCAACAGTGTATGGAATCGTCTTGATTTATAGCCGCACCTATATTACATAACCAAACTTTGTTTTAGCGCGAGTTTTATTTTTAAACTGAATACATAAAAGAGCGAATCTAATCTAATTTTACTCATTATATATTTTTATATTTTATTACTAGCTTTGTTTCTAGCAATATAATAATATTATAATAACGAAGAAAATGTCTACAGTTTGTAAAGTTTGTTGTAAATCTTTTTCAACACTTGGTAATTTAAATAAACATTTAAAAAATGTTCATGAACTTCAAGAAAAAAATATTTCCCATGAGGTAACCCATTTTAATAGTAAGTGTTTAGAGAAAGGATGTAACACTTCTTATAGATTTATTGCGGAATTAAGGCAACATTTAGAAGACAACCATAATATTTGTATGGAAAAGGAAATTTTATATTTTTTAACAGTTGAGGGTAGCTACAAATTTAATCTTATTAAAATGCTTATAAATTATAATAAATATTTTTTTTAGAATTTGAATGCTGGTATAATAACTTATGCCAATATAATAATTTAGATTTCTTTAAATGCAAACAAAGAAATGATAAAATCATTTATTTTAATTGCAATAGATCAGGTAATCTACAATGTAAAAAATTATTCAAAATTAATTATGTTTACTAAATATTCTCGTTTAAATTTATTAATTAATATTTAAGGACAATATAAAGAAACTGTTGAGATCAGAAAAAGGGCCTTATCAAGGATCTTGCAAAATTGGAAGCCACTGCACTAGTCAAATTATTATGACTATTGTGGATAATAAAAAGATTTGTGCTACATTTTATAAAACCCATTATGGTCATAGTATTGATATTCAACATATACGTTTGCCCAAATCAACTCGTATTAATATTGCAGCTAAGTTAACAAGTGGTGTGTCAGCTATCTTTAAAAATAAAATAATTTTTTAATACCTAATACCTTTTATTTAGGGTTTTGGATACATATAGAAGTAGTTTTATTAAAGATACCTTATACAGATCAGATTTAATGACTAGAAAAGATATAAATAATATTAAAAGCTCTTTTCATATAAATTTACAAGATGGAGTACGTCATGAAAATGATTGCATAAGTGTTGATTTACTTATAAATGAATATAAAGAAATTGGCGATGGAGTTTTATTATATAAAAAACAAGGTGAACCTCATCCAAACCTTAAACTAGAAGATTTTTGTGTAGTTTTTATGAATAAAGCTCAGAAAAATATAATGGAAGAATTTGGAAATTCAATAATTGCAATTGATAGTACCCATTGCTTAAATAACTATAATTTTGAATTGACTACGGTGATGGTGGTGGATGAATTTGGTGAGGGGTTTCCAGTTGCTTGCATGTTTACAAATAGGCAAGATACTCTGATTCAAGAGTTGTTTTTCAATAGCATTAAAATGAAGGTTGGGGTATTAAATCCTAAAGTTTTTATGTCCGATATTACACCAATTTTTTATAATGCTTGAACTTCCATTATGGGTGCTGAGGTTGAGAATAGGCTTTTGTGTTCTTAGCATGTGGTGTTTATATTTATATCCTATTATTTCTGTTTCATGATAAAATTTGTTTATTTAGTTAATGTTTCGTAAATATGTGAAAACTATGGAAAAATGTTCAGCGTGACAACGCTGCCTTTTCCCTTTGTAACCGTTAATTTGTATGTAGTGAGTTAGTTAGGTATGAGAGAGCATTTAGTAAAGTTTAACAAAAGGTGTTTGTTTTAATTCACAATTAATATACCTAATTCAACCAATTTATATTAAGAAAATACCCTAGAGTATTTTACATGGTCCTTCGTAGCCGGTTAATCCGATGTCACAAGTATTGAAGTAATAAGTTAAAAAATTAAGTGCAACACGTGCCTGTACAGTAGTAAGCCATGGCGCCATAATTATTGTGAGGTATTTGGTCAGCACCGGTTTTTACAAAAGTTACAGAAGAACAGAAGCTGAGTGTACCAGAGGCAAAATCCATTTAAAAAAGTGAGTAATCCTTTTTCCTTTTCTTATTTCATATAATTTCATGCCTGTTGTGTATTTCATTGTTGCCTCATTTCGCAAATTATTAATAAATTAAAATGGACATATTAAAAAGGCAAAGAGGTTCTGTTAAGGCTAGTTTAACTAATTTTTCCAAGTATATTGACGATAAATTTAAAAATAACACAAGTATATCTCATCAATTAATTTTAGAGTTAGAAACTCGTATTAATAATATAGATGTTAATTTATTGCAAAAATTCGTCGAAATCCAAGACAAGATTGAGACATCATGTGAATTAACGGAGTTAGAAAAAGAGTATTCGGAACGAAATGAATTTGAAAATAGATACTATTCTGTAATTTCTTTAGCAAAGAAGTATTTGGACGACAACAAAAAAGAAAACGATTGTGGCGGTTTCTCGACAAGTTCGAACAAGTCTGTTATTATGAACCCTACACAATCTGTTAAGCTTCCGGATATAAATTTACCCATATTTGACGGGTCTTTACAAAATTGGCTTGAATTCAGAGATATTTTTGAGTCTCTTATTAACAAAAATGAATCACTATCAGATATTCAGCGTTTTCATTATTTGAGAGCTTCTGTACGCAACGAACCTATTCAGCTAATATCAAGTATAGAATTTTCTTCTAATAATTATAAAATTGCATGGGAGCTGTTAGAAAAACGATACAATAATGATAAGTTATTAATACATAATCATATTAAAAATATTTACAATATAGAAGTCATGAGTAAGGAGTCCGCCAAGGGCATGCGTGCGATTTTAAATAATGTTACAAAAAATATGCGTGCATTGAGTCAATTAGGTTTATCCACAGCATCCTGGGATGTACCCATTGTATATTTATTAAGCACAAAATTGGATAAGACCACTGCTAGGGATTGGGAATCATTTAAATCAAAAGCAAAAATGAATCCATCTCTAGATGAATTTAAATTATTCCTAACTTCCAAGGCGGAACTTCTCGATAATCTTGAACAAAATCGCATAGAAAAACAACACAGTAGTGGTAATTTTAGAGGCTTGATTGCGGTAGATGATAATTTAGAATGTTCAAATTTGACTGATGTTAAATCTCAAAAGTGTGTATTTTGCAAAGGGGAACATTATATTCAATCATGTCCTTCCTTTCTGAAAATTCCAGTTGAAAAACGGGGTGAAAGAATTATTTCTTTAAAGTTATGTCTGAACTGTTTGAAACCCGGACATTTCAATAAGAGTTGTCGAAAGACAACTTGTAAAAAATGTAACAAGAAGCACAATATTTTATTACATGTTGACAAAATTAATTCGCAAGAATTTCGCGATAAAAACCAAGGTTCTAATATCGATAACGAAAGTTCATCTTCCTCATTGGTCAATTTAAAAGAAGTAGTAAATAACTCTGCTAATTGTGAGACAAGTGATGTTTTATTATCCACAGCTCACGTCTGTATTTTGGATCGATTTAATAATAAGCATACTATTCGTGTAATTTTAGACAGCGGCTCTCAATCGAGTTTTATCACTGAGAGCGCATGCGATAAACTTCAATTGTTTAAAGAAAAAATTAATGTATCGCTTAATGGGATAAATAATTCATTTTCAACTATAAATTATAAATGCAACACACGAATATTTTCAAAGACAAATGAATTTTCAATAAATGTTTCTTGCTTTGTTATTCCAAAAATAACTGGGCCTTTGCCAGTTTCGCCGGTAAATATTAGTAATCTAAAATTTCCCAGTAATTGTAAATTAGCTGATCCTGCATTTTTTGAACCACAGGAAATTGATATGTTAATTGGCTCGGATTTATTATGGGATTTGATATGTGAAGAAAAGATTTGTTTAGGTTCCAAACTGCCGATCTTACAAAATACAAAGCTTGGTTGGATCGTAACTGGTCCTGTCGGCAAGACAAATAAGCCGGCGGTTTTGAACTGTTGTTTTGTTAATACCGACGTCAATATAAATCAGCAAATTCATGACGATTTAAAATTGTTTTGGGAATTAGAAAATGTTAGTTCAGAAGAAAAAAAATCATCAGATGAAGAGTTAGCATGTGAAAGGCATTTTATAAAAAATACAAAGCGAAACAAAGATGGTTCATTTGAGGTTAGGTTACCATTAAAAGTTGAAATTTCAAAATTAGGTAGTTCGTTTGAGCAAGCTAAAAAACGATTTCTAAACTTGGAACGTAAAATGTATTCCAATGATAATTATAAAAAACTATACCATGAATTTATGCTGGAATATATTAATTTGGGACATATGACAAAAGTTCAGGATTTTGACGCCACCTTTTCTGGCGATTATTTTATGTGTCATCATGGAGTATATCGAGAAGATGCAATCACGACCAATCTTCGTGTCGTTTTTGATGCATCATTGCCAAGTTGTACAGGGTTCTCTTTAAATAACATTCAAATGGCTGGACCTACAATACAGCAAGACTTATTTTCAATTCTACTTCGATTTAGACAGCATAGGTTTGTTATATCTGCCGATTGTACAAAAATGTATAGGTCCGTGTGGGTTTCTCCAGATGATAGGAAGCTGCAACGTATTTTATGGCGGTTTAATCCTGAAGATCCTTTGAATTGTTACGAACTAAATACTGTGACATATGGCACAACCTCGGCATCTTTTCTAGCGATTCGGTGTTTGTTTCAACTTGCGCTCAATGTAGAAAGTACTCATCCTGATATAGCAGAAATTATTAAAAGGGATTTTTATGTAGATGATCTGCTTACGGGAGCCGATACAATAGAAAGTGCAAAACGAATATGTGAGTTGGTTTTTGAGACACTTAAACAAGGTTGTTTCCTTCTTCGTAAATTTTATTCTAATGATCCTAGTATTTTGGATGGTATACCTGATACTGATCCTTTATCTAAAATCGTGGAGTTCGGTGAAAATGATGAAAAAAAAACACTTGGCCTGATCTGGAGCCCTATTCATGATAATCTGATGTTCAAGGTAAATAACATAATTCATTCAAAAAAAATAACAAAACGATCAATATTATCCGAAAGCTCTAAAATTTTTGACCCTTTGGGACTTGTTAGTCCATGTGTGATTGTTGTTAAGATTCTTCTACAAGGTCTCTGGTTAGAAAAATTATCGTGGGATGATCCAGTTCCTCAAAATATTTCTGTGGTTTGGTCTTCTTTTACGTCTGAGTTAAAGTTTCTAAATGAGCTTAGAATAGAACGTCGTATAGTTTCTGAAAATGTTAAGTCTATCGAAATGCATTGTTTTTCCGATAGTTCCGAAAAGGCATATGGTGCCTGTATTTATTTAAAATCTATAAGTGAAAATGGGGAAGCAAGCGTAAATCTGGTATCGTCAAAGTCAAAAGTTGCACCTTTACAAACTGTGACGTTGCCGCGTTTAGAACTTTGTGGAGCTCTTGTAGCTTCAAGGCTTGCAAAAAAGGTCTCGTCTGCGCTTAGTTTAAATGTGGAAAAAACTGTTTTTTGGACAGATTCAACTATTGTTTTGGGTTGGATAAAGACCGCTCCAAATAAGTTGAAAACTTTTGTAAGCAATAGAGTCTCCGAAATTCAGGAAATTACTAATGGTGATACATGGAGGCATGTTCCAAGTGAATTTAACCCAGCTGATTATTTATCTCGAGGGGTAAAATGTTCTGAAATTAATGACTTAAATATGTGGTGGTGCGGACCGAAATTTTTGCTTTTGCCTGAAATTGAGTGGCCAAAAATTCCTGGTCAAAGAGACAGTTTACCTGATTTGCGTAAAAATAAAGTTTATTGTGCAACTAATTCAGTGGTAGCTGAAAAAGGTAATTATGTAATCGAGAGATTTTCAGATCTGGTAAAATTGAAAAGAATAACCGCGTTAATGCGTAGATTTATGCATAATTGTATTAAAAAATGTCCAACTGACCGTAAGTACGGTCCATTAACAAAAAATGAAATCGATCAGTCGTTTAAAACATTGATTATTCATGTACAAGAAAATTGTTTTTCCGAGGATTATGAACAAATAAGGGCTAATAAATTGAAACACTCCTCAAAAATACTTAGTTTAAAGCCATTCATTGACGACTCTGGGTTTTTAAGGGTTGGTGGAAGATTGTCAAATTCGAGATTTTGCTTCGAAAAGAAACATCCTCTAATTTTATCAGGGCGTCACCATCTTACTAAATTAATTTTTATTCATGAACATTTGAAATTATACCACTGTGGGCCACAACATTTATTGGCTTCAATACGAGAATCATATTGGCCATTAGCAGGTAGGTCGTTGTCCAAACAAATTGTGCATCAATGTTTGAAATGTTTTAGATATAATCCCAGAATGTTGAAACCTGTTATGGGCGATTTACCCGAACAACGCCTGACTCCTACTCATCCCTTTGATATTGTCGGGGTTGATTATGCAGGTCCTTTTTTGCTAAAGAGTCGGTCTGGTCGTGGTACTAAAATTTCGAAGTCATATATTTGTCTTTTTATATGTTTTTTAACAAAAGCAGTTCACTTAGAGTTAGTGACTGATCTCAGTAAAGAAGCTTTTATATTGTCATTACGTAGATTTTCGGCACGACGGGGTAAACCTAGTGTAATGTTTTCTGATAATGGTAGCAATTTTGTGTCCGCATATTCCGAGTTAAAGGAATTAGGTCAATTTATTAAACAAAATAATATTGAATTAACCTCAAAAATATGTAAGGAAGATATAGAATGGCATTTTATACCGCCTCAATCGCCCCACTTTGGTGGCCTTTGGGAGGCAGGTGTTAAGAGCATGAAAGTACACTTAAGGCGAGTAGTTAGTAATACCCCTTTAACATTCGAACATTTTTATACGTTATTAACCGAAGTAGAGGCAATAATGAATTCACGTCCCATTTCCCCCTTATCCTCTGACCCTGAGGATCTCACACCATTAACACCTGGACATTTAATCATTGGGCGCCAATTAAATTCCTGGTTGAATGCAGATTTGAAAAATTTGCCCACCAATCGATTGTCTCTGTATCAACACTTACAGCAGCTGAAGCAGCATCTTTGGACTAGGTGGAGTAAGGAATATGTTGCGGAGCTCCAACAGCGTACCAAGTGGAAACAGAACTATGATAGTCTAAACATTGGTGCGTTAGTTTTAGTGAAAGATGACAATGCACCCCCTATGAGGTGGAAGTTGGGAAAAATTGTAGAAGTGTTTCGCGGAAAAGACAAAATAGCGCGAGTGGCTGTTATAAAAACACAATCCGGGTTAATAAAACGTTGCTTTTCTAAAATATGTCCTTTACCTATGGATTGAACTAAAAATGTATTTTACATTAAATGAAATTTTGTATTTGCTTATCTAATTTGATAATATGTATTTGTTTGAAAGCCAATGCCTTCCAAGGCGGGCGGCATGTTTATATTTATATCCTATTATTTCTGTTTCATGATAAAATTTGTTTATTTAGTTAATGTTTCGTAAATATGTGAAAACTATGGAAAAATGTTCAGCGTGACAACGCTGCCTTTTCCCTTTGTAACCGTTAATTTGTATGTAGTGAGTTAGTTAGGTATGAGAGAGCATTTAGTAAAGTTTAACAAAAGGTGTTTGTTTTAATTCACAATTAATATACCTAATTCAACCAATTTATATTAAGAAAATACCCTAGAGTATTTTACATGTGGATAGGGCCTGGAGAACTAATTTAACAAAAATTCCAAAGTTAAATTTGAGGAAGGATGCATATCAAATGCTGAAAGTTCTACAAAATACTTTAAATGTTGAAGAATTCGAAAGAAGCTTGGTTTCTGTTGTTAAAATTTTAAAAGATGATGGGGATACCTGCATTTTTGGCAATTACTTTAATGATAATTATTTTACCAATCGTCATATGTGGGCTGATTGTTATAGGAAAAAATGTAGCATCAATACAAATATGGTGATGGTTTTATATGCATATATTAAATATTTTTGTAGATTATATTTATATGCAGGCATTTAGGCATTTAGTTTATTTACCTATACTTATATAAAAAGTAGTCCTTAAAATTATATACTTTAGTTAGTAGTTTGTATTTATGTTGTTGTTAAATGTTCGGTAAATATAGTATCAGTAGTATTGGTACCTTAAATTCCTAAAAAATCATTTATTAAACCACTTAATTTTCAGCAAATACTAATTATTTTAATAACAAAGCATGTTTATTTTTTAATTTATAAATATATTTTTTTCATGTATTCTGTTTTGTGTTTAGATTCTTGAAAGTATGCACAAAACAATAAAATATTTCTATTTAGAGGGCAAAGTTGTAAAACGTTTGGATAAAGGTATTACAGCTGTACTAAAATTCATTAGGAATAAAATGGTAACTAGGGTAATTAAACTTACAAAAGGAGTTAATAATAGCCACATTCAAAATATTCATAAGCGACACCGAGCAGCACTAACAGGAAACTATGACGTTGAATCAAAAGAAAAAAATATTTGGATTGTAAAGAGTAACTGTACATTTTACATCGTCTCAAGAAGAGAAATTGATTGTTCAATTTCTAAATGCCAATTGAAATGTTCTTTTTGTGACATTTGTATTCATAACTATGAATGTACATGTGCAGATTACTATATAAGAGCAACGATGTGCAAACATATATATTATATAGTTTTAAATGTAGAGAAAAAATCAATATCTTCAGAAAAAAGTAATGTTTTCGGGAAATCACTCAACTTAGAAATTACAAAATACTTATCGCCCTATGTAACTGATGAAACAAAAATGCATGAAAGGAAGTGTAGTACATTTATAAGCAAAATAACAAACGAAATTAATGAGATTTCTGTAAAGATAGATAAAATCGATGATGAAACTAAGTTAATGCCGGTATTACCTCACGTCCTTAAATCTTTTCAAAATGCCAATAAATTATTAGATACAACAACAAATACAATAAAACAATTTGAGAATGAAACTTTACCCTTGAAATCTATAGGTATTGTAGAAAAATATTAAAATATGTGTTCCTATATATTTAATGAGTAAAATTTCTTTAGCTCCACCACCAAACAAAAAAATAAAGAAACAAGAAGTTTTCTTCTCGACAAAGAATAAAAGGAAAAATAAGTTACAAAAAATATCAAAACCTTTGTCGAATGAAGTTAATAATATAAAGCATATTTTAAGGATTAATAGTGAACATGACTACTTTTAATAATGAAAATTAAAAAAGGGATATATGAATAATCACATTGTTATTTTTATAAACAGGCTGAGTTTAATATTAAAATTTGTATTTTATTACCTTTAAATTAACTTATTAAATATTCGTTTTTTTTTTTAGATTCAGTCTACTACGAAAGCTTAGATTTTAAATTAGATGTTTATTGGGTTGGCTGTTAGCCTGTATCACTGCGACCTTTGCAGATCTATTGTGACCACCCATTATCTCAAGAATAGGATTAGAGAACCTTGTCCAGCCCTGCCCTCTTAATGAGACTTAATAGCCTTGACAGTCGCCACTCCGCATAACTTGGAGCAGCCGGTTTCTCCTCTCCCAGTACTAAACACCGCGTCCTTGCAAGGCCTTCGCATAGGTATAGGACATGAAATGCGGTCTCCTCCTCCTCCTCTTGGCAGTATCGACAGATGTCTTCATCTGCTAAGTTCAACTGACTCATGTGTTTCTTGATACGAAAGCTTAAGAATTAGTTGGTATCAATAATAGATTTCAAGGCAGTAGCAATATTGATAAATGAACAATTATTTTCGATCTACAAAACCAAAGCTTTATGAATCGTGTCTAGGTTTTTCTGTGGTTTTCCCTCAGACCTTAGCCAAATGGGCGATTCTTAAAAAAATATTAAGAATATATTTATTTTTATATTATAGCTTTGTTTTTTTTTCCTTCCCAAGTTTTTATTTTGAAAGTTTTGATTAAAAATTTTACAATTCAAAAATTATAAGCGTTATTTTAAATTCGTAACTAAATCGTATCATTTCGTGTTCGCACTTCGCACCTGAATTTAAAAAAGTTTGGTTAAGTTCTTAAAATGTCATTTACGTTCCGGCAGAAATCTGGCAACAGTGTATGGAATCGTCTTGATTTATAACCGCACCTATGTAATATTGTCAGTGTCATTTGCTAACAAGTTTATAACAGGACAACCCGGCAACAGTGTATGGAATCGTCTTGATTTATAGCCGCACCTTACGTTTATAGTGCCTTAACGATATATGTCAATATTCATAGCGTCTTTTTTGGCCTTCAATAGACACAATATTCAGCCATGGTGCGCGCTGGTTTTGATGCCGCAGATAAATAATAAAGTCATGAATATATAATTCTTATTTGAAACATTTGTAAATTTTAATTCAATAGCAATATCATACTTCTCCTGGAAAAAATCTACCATCGTGTGTTTGCCTAAAGGATTAGCTGTTGTCGTTGAGTAAAAAACGTTTTTGATCCTCCGTCCAGAAACAATACTATTAATTACTTCAAAATCGTCCGGAAAATGGCATTTTCCGGCCTAGGCTGGCAAAGTAGCTTTTAGATTATCTAAGGAGATGGCGCTATGAGTTTGAATTTTAAGTCATCAAAAATACATAATGAATATTACAAATTTTAATTAAATTTATTTAAAAACTGCGTATAATATACTAAACTTACCTATAACTTTTTCTAAAGATAAGCAGGATTCTAATTTACATTTAATTACTCTTACAACTTGTATTTTAAAATTTGACATTTATGTCAATTTATGAACATCTTTATATAAACATCTAATCTTGTATGTCACAAAGTAAAAAGTTTTTGAACTTGTTGTGTTTGCAACATATGTTAATTAAAACACTAATAACTGCTGAAGCTAAACACGTATATTAAGTATTAAACAAGTTATTACACAATACACTACAACACAACTATAATAATAAACATCCAATGTGGCGCTTATATCTGCCGGCTCTCTTCTAGTCAGTGGCCTTAGTTCAGGTAGCACAAGCAGTCAAGTCTTGAACATAACAGAACTTTTAAAAATATTAAAAATTAGTCGGACCAAAAAATAGTGTGTGTTACACGTCCGGAAAATGTTTTTCAAGTGCTCGTATTGTTTCGCCTCGGTGCTACGCACCTCGGCTACACAACTTTACTCGCTCTTGCAAAATGTCATTTTCCGTCCTTGTGTCACAAATAACTATTATTTTACATTCTCAGATAACGAATTACCTACATAAGGTAAATATCCTAAGCAGAAAATTATAATTCATGAAATAAAACGATAAAGATGTCACTCTGCAGGATGCATGTGCGTCGTGGAATAGACTAATTTAATTCATTTGGGACATATTTATGCAACAAAAATGGAAAACTTTACAATATCTAAAATAATTTTGTGCTTTGTTGAAAACCAATAAAAAACTAAGAATCTTTCCAAAAGTTTATTATTAAATTATAGGAAAATTATGAAATATTCGTTCTTGTAAAATTAAACAGTTTGCCAGAATTTTGCATTAAAATGGCGTTTCTAATACCTTTATGGAAGTATGAAATATATTAAAATACTTGTATTTTTGTTATTTGACAGTGCAAAACATTTATTTGAGGTTTCTTATAGGATTTAGACAAAGCACAAACTTTTACAAGGGTATTTTTTTAATTACTAATATAGTTTTCCATGTATTGCACTTTCTTGGACAGGTTGTATACCTATCTATTAAAAAAAACGCAAGAGTTGAAAGTTTTGAAATAAAATAGATGTATTAAAAAAAATTAATACGACTATATAATAATAATAATAATAATAATAATAATAATAATAATAATAATAATAATAATAATAATAATAATAATAATTTATTCATCAACAACTTTTTTTTTGACTGTATACAGTAATAAGAATAAATTCAATATACCACTGAGGCCATAAGCCTGTGTGTGGTTAGAAACTAGTAAATACAAAAAAAATGTTAAAAAATTATTCCTTACAAAATATAGATATACACATACATACATACACACACCTATATTATACAACTAGCTGACCCGGCCACGCGTTGCTGTGGCTAAGGTTTTTGTTATACTTATTACATTGTAGTAATCTATTTAAGAGGAACAGTAGTAGAACATCAGTCATGGGGACCACCATGCTTGTTTACATAGATGCCATTTGTAAAAAATATGGCGACCTCCATGACAGATTTTCTACTACTGCAACCCCTTAATACAATGAAATTATTATTTACGAATGAAGACGGAAACGTTAAAGCTGGTATAAAAATTCACTGGATTGATATTAAGCAAAAATCAATACAAAAGAATTTTAAAATTTATTATTATTTTTATTGAAGTTTATAACAAATGAGTATATTACTGTCACGCCTGGAGAGATTTGAGAGAATGTGCTTTATAAGGATAAGGAGTAGCTTACTAAAGGCACTCCCGGCCAGGTATCCTGCTGAAGGCAGAAAACTAACCAAGGGTAAGATGAGATAAACAACAGGAAACAAACAACAAATATATTAACGAATAAATAAGCAATAAGAATGAGTGATAAACATTAAGAATAGGGAGTCTTACCAAATAAATTACATGGTGGCATGTCACACTTACTCACGAAAATACGTCAAGAGTCACAATTGCCCAGACCCCAGGGTCTGTTTTAGGGACACCCCAAAGGGTGTCTGACCTCAACAACCTGCTTTTAAAGTCAATTCATATTCTACGTGAGAATCAAAATTAAACTATTTAAACACGTGCCAAGATCTAAAGTAATGACTTTGACCTGGTAAAATGTAATACATAACAATACAATAAAATATAAATTAATAAATTAATATGTAGGGTAAAACTACCCTATCACTTATGTGGCATTACAAAGTAAATAACATGTAACACTTTAACTTATGCATGAATGAGGTAGGTAGGGCAGATAGTCTTAAATCTTTAACAATAATACTTATTATTTTAAATTATAGGTAATTACTTTTATTTTCAATTTAATTTAGCACTAATCGGAACACAATATTTTTGGTTAACCTGTCTTTAGCTAACACAAACAGATTCGACGGTTTCCCTACACGTGAACATGCAATATATAGTTGCCCAGTTTATTAAACTATATAGTTTCAAAGCACATGCCACAACTTTTTATGTTAAAACTTTTCAATAATTAAAACTGAATTTAAGTGTCATCTCAGCAATGAACAGCATCCTTGATATTGCAAAAATATTAGGTTTGTTCCAACAGAGCCACTCTGACTAGTACATGAACACGTTCATAAACTGTGAAATGCACAAGACCAGTACATGTATTAGTTCATGGTTGATGGTCCTTGTTGGAACGCTTTTATTCTTCTACCCTCTCTCCTCGCTTATCTTTAAATTTAAATAATTTTTGGTATTGAATAGTGTGAGCCGTGAGGTGTCCGGTGTATTTTTAATTTTGAATATCACATAATTTTAAAAGAAGAAAAATGTCAGGTAGTAATAACATTTTTTTACATAAAGTATTTTTCATTTAAATAATATTTTTTACAGAAGCTTCTGAAATTGCGGAGATTATAATTATAAATCCCGAAATAGAAGAAAATGATTCTGTCGTTAGATGGAATCGTAATAACACAAAAATTTTAATAGACATGTATAAAGAAAAACGAAAACAGGTTGGAACCTTAAAAATAAGAACAATAAAAATGATGTGGCAACAAATTGCAAATGATTTTCTAAACCATGATTTCAAAGTAACCCCTGTTCAGTGTGAAAATCGATGGAGAGTGCTGGAACGGGGCTACAAAAAATTTATTGACAACAAAAATTCTACAGGTAGGGGTAGAGAATTTTTTGAATATGAAGAAGAAATGCAAAGCATTTTTGGCAAAAAAAAGAACATTAACCCCGAATTAATACTAGAAACGGAGACAATTAATTTGCCATCAACTTCAACATCTAATGTTATAATTACTCAAACACCGCTGGACGAGGAGGATACAAAAGAAAATAGGAATCCAACTAAAAGATTTAGAAAAAGAAAAAGAACCATTTTTGAAAGTCTTCAAAGTCAAAAAAAAAACTTTTATGAAGAAAGGATTGCTTTGGAGAAAGAAAAAATAGAGCATATTAAAATAAATTCGAAACTGATGTCAGATAGGAATGAGATTCTTAAAGAGAGGAATAAAATTCTTAAAGAAAATAATAATATTTCAAAAGAAAATAATGATTTACTGAAAAAACTCTAAGTTAAAAATAGGTATTATAGTTTTTATTATTCATTTTGGCTGTTTTAAATGCATATTTCAAGTTTTTTTATTAATTATTGTACTTTCATGTATTTTTAAGACTATTTATTAATATACGTTTTTGCATTTTTTAAAAATTTTGGTTATAGAGTCTTTGAAGTAGTACCTGGGCCAAGCACGCGGTCTTTAAATGAGCTATAAAAGAGACCCTTTTTTGACCATACAGTCGGCATGTGGTTGTATGCATTCCTAATTTTACAATCTATTATAAATACCAGAAACGTAAAGATAATTTTTTTCGGATTTCAACTGCTTATATATAATACTTATGCAAAATTTTGAAATTTACAGGCGCTAAAGGTATTTTATGTTATGTTTCTCATGTAAAATAGAATATTTTGGTGTAATCAGAAAAAAATTATCTTTATGTTTATGGTATTTATTTTTATTTATAAAAAATAAATCACATTTTTTTTTTTAATTTAAACAATAGAAACAATTAAAATTATGAATGCATACAACCACATGCCGGATCTCGAGTCTAGGGTCAAAAAAGGTTTTTTTTATAGCTCATTTATAAACCGTCTGCTGGATCCTTCAAAGACTCTTTTACCATTTTTTTTACTTATATTTTTAAGACCAATTCCTTTTATGTATTAGGTAAATGTTTTTTTTCTGATTTAGGTATTGTGATATATTTTTAAGATTATTTTTTATATAGGTTTTTTGTTTATGTTTATTTAGATTTTTAATATTTTATATATTCGTTTTTGCAATATTTTTTTTATTTCTATGTTTTTTCTTCTGATTTGTGTGCTGTGATGTTTTTAAGACAATTTAACATTACGTTTTTTTAATACTTTTTATTTCTATTATAGTTTTTTATGTCAGTTTTTTTATTTTTGTTTATTTAGATTTTTAATATCATCTTATACGTTCGTATTTGTAATATATTTTTTTATTCCATTTGTTTTTTCTTCTCATTTATGTGCTATGATGTTTTTAAGACGATTTGACATATCTATATACGTTTTTACAATATTTTCTATTTCTATTACAGTTTTTTATCATTTGAAACATTCACTTTTGAAAATTTTTTACTTATATACATATTTTTTCTCTGATTCATGTATTGTAATAGGTTTTTAAGACAATTTTTATATATTTTTAACAAACGTGTTTCGTGTTATAATAAATTATTTTTATTTAATAACAGTGGTTTCTGTAAAGTGTTTCAATGTTTGATTAAAATTGTCTTATGGACTATAGTTATAATGTAGGTTGTTAAAATTATTGCAAGAGTTTTTATAAATAAAACTTTAATGAAAATATTAAACAGAAAAAATTTAAATAGGTAAATTATCTGCAACATAGTTCCTAATTTGTTGAGCATTTACATTAGGTTCATTATTATCATCTACTCCTATAACTTCATTGTTGTCTGCCAATTCATTGTCATTTTCTTGTGGCATATCAATATCGTCATCCAGAGCAATGTTGTGGAGTACACATGCAGCACGAATCATGTGAACTATAAACTGGATATCCCTAATTTTAATGTGATACAACTGTCTCATCTTTTGTTTTAAAATTCCAAAACAGTGTTCTATAACATAGCGATTTTTGGCAAGTTTTGCATTATAATTAATTTGTCTATTAGTTAGTTGACCTCTATCCCTAAATGGTGTTAAAATGTGTGCTGTTAAGGGATATCCACTATCAGCCAACAAAAAGTAATTTCCACACTTTTCTTGTAACGTATGATACAAGGATGAATTTTTAAAAACTCTACTATCATGTACAGAGCCTGGATAGCCTATTACCACATCAATTATTTTCTTTTTATGATCACATACAGCTTGCATCTACAAATTAAATAAATTATTCATATTATAAATATATTTTTATCATAAAAATGTGGTTAGTTTTAACATATGATAGATAACCTGCATAGGTAAGTATGTTTTATAATAAACAATTAACTTCATTAAATATATTATGTCTTTTTAATATATTATAAATAAGTACATTTAAATAAAAATAATTATTTAAAAGTTGTCAAGTACGGATAAAATTACTTACATGTATAGAATAATAGCCTTTCCTGTTTATATAGGAATCACTGTCAATATTGGGCTTATCTATTTTAATATGACACCCATCGATTGCACCAATTACCCTTGGAAATCCATTGTTGTGAAAATGTTCTTCTATTATTCTTTTTTCATCTTCAGTTGGCCATTTTATAAATTGTGAAGATATATTACTTAAACAGTATATCACTCTTCTTAATATTCTGTGTAAAGAACTGAGGGTAACATCAAACCTATCTGCTACATCGCGAAAGCTAGCAGTTTGATGTCCCATATACCACAATGTAATAAGAACCTAAAAATTATTAAATTACTAAAATCATTTTAAACATGTAATTTAAGAAACTCATACTTGTTCGTAACTTGTTATTTTTCCATGCTGTCCAGATTGTTGTTTATATTCCTCACTACTTTGATATACATTTACAATCTTTTGTACTGTACTACGATTAACACGAAAATGTTCAAAAAATGTATTTTCATCGTAGTTAGGAACTGTTTCTTCTACAAAAAAAGAAATAATGAATAACTGATTAACTATTAATAAACTAAAATACTTACCAAGAAAATCACTATTTTTCGTGCGAAATCTCAAAAACATTTCTTCATCATCAGATGAGTACGACATTTCAGAAAATAAATCATTTTCTGAATCAGACATTTTTATTTATAAATATAAAATAAACGTAAAAGCGGTATTTGCATATGATCACAAACCAGAATACCAATTTGAAAATATTTTAGGTTAACCACAGTAAAACACCTGTACAGAGTACCTATTGCGCATGTCCTGACAAATTATCCATGCATCGAACCAAGGATAGATTTGACCGTACATAAACGCGTTCATGTACGAGTCAGAAGCTTTGTTGGAACAGCAATTTGATAGTACATGTTATTATTCGGTGTTCTGTTGGAACGGTCTAATCTTACTGCGCAAGCGTCCGACGTCCTTCTGACTGTCAGAAGCTCTGTTGGAACAAACCTATTAAGTCATGCAACGCTGTGATTGATCGTAGAGAGGATTGTTTCCTTGTTAACTAAATCAAGGGTAGTTGTATCTAAAAACTTTCTAAAATAGTTTATTTTATTAACAGTTAAATTAAAATAATAATTACTGTTTTCACATGTAAAAACAAAAAAAAAAAAAAAAAAAAAAATCCCTCTGGCGTAATCGATCCCATTACCATAACCCAACCGATATGTCATAATCGCCGCTGATCCAAATTAGCTACCAAGACTTTACATGAAAACTTTCAAAATGATAATGTCATATTTAATATAATAACAATTCAATAAACAAATAATTTACAATAAAATAATATTGCGACTATAAATGAAAGCTATCCTATTTTTCAAGTTGAATCAAACTGCACACGGTGTGCAAATTTGATTAAAATCGGTTAAGTAGTTTGGGAGTCCATTGCGGACAAACAACGTGACACGTAATTTATATATATTAAGATAATGAACTACTTACTATACCTAAATGAACAAAACAATCCAATAACATTACAATACATTACAACATTTATAGATACATATTACGAAATTTAAATACATTTTTTTTTATTATTTTTTTATTTTATTTTTTTTACTCCAATTTATTCTATTTCAACGGGTGTTGAATACAATTTAAAACATATGACTTAAACTTTAGTGCATGGATGATTTTAATGAAGGAAAGGAAATATTGTTTTAGCGATTTTTTAAATTGCTTTAGGGAAGTCTCAGTTTTTAAGTTGTCAGGTAATTCATTATATATTTTGGGTGCTATGTAATGGAAACTTTTTTTTATAATTCACGTTCACAAAGTTTCTATTTCGACACTAAAAACAGTATCGAAATAGATTCATTGTAACACTGTTTTTGGTAACTTTTTGTTTTACACAATTGGTTGCACTGCACTGATTTTTAACGAAAGAGTTCAGGTAGTAAATCAAAAAGTATGTTGTAGTAAATTATTAACTACAGCGTTATTGCTAAATTCGGAATATTTTATACAAATTTGACAAACATTCTAATTTAAAATCATTAAAACTGACAAGTGTCAAAACTGTCAAGATTGCCAACATAAATAAATATTTCGAAAAACTCTCATTTTATTTTTTTTTATACTTTTAAAAGTTCATTATAAAAAATAGTATGTAACACTCGAATTACAATGACGGTTTGTAGTACTCGTTCTTTGCGAAACTCACCGCTTCGCGGTTCGTTTCACAAACTGAACTCGTACTACGAAACCTCTGTCATTGTAACACTTGTATTACAATATACTATTGTCCAACTGTTTTATTCATTTTGGGGATGACATATCTATCTTTTTGTCTCGTATCGTATGTGTGGGTAGGTAATATCAAATTGATTTTATTTAGATTAACAGAAAATATAAATAGAATGAAACTTACCCTAGGCAGAAATCAAATGTACCTATAAACTTGAATAATACAAAATTTATAACTTTTTCTACAACTATTAGTGGGCAACCTTCATTCATTCTATCACTACAAATTGAAAATTTTATAGAAAAAAATAGAATTGTAAATCAGATAAAAATAAAATCGTTAAGTTGCTATAAATTTCAATTGGTGCGATGGATTGAAATGAAACTTTATAAGTATTTTTAAATCTATAGACTACTTATTTTAATGCACAATGGTGATTTCTATATTTTTCCAGTGGTGTGCACAGTTCATAAGAAATATTTTGTATTTTTACCAAATTGCTATCTGAACGACATGAATAAAAATATTTTTCTCGAAAACAATAAGTTTTAGCATAAAGCATAGTAGAATGTTATTACTTTTTTATTAAGGAAGCAAGTTTCTAACACATCGAGCGACTGCGCAGAACGAGGAGCCCAGAGTGGCATTTAGGATCTCGTCAAAATACCGCAGAGCAACTTTCGTGCGGCGTGCGATGCCTTCGTTGGCCGTCTGAAGTGAAGGCCATAGTTCGGGCCAAAGTGACATTTTCGAACAAATTTGAATTGATTCTAAAATTTCACTTGCTTTATGACAATTTTCATTCAATTTCAAAAAAATTTATAAATTACAGCGTTTTACTTCTATGGAGTTTCTCTGACGCACGGTATATATATTGAGATGATATATGAATATAGGATAAGTATATAATGTGCTGGATTATTGGGTGAGCAGCAATAAATTTGATAAGAGTACTCTTTTAAGATTATTTAATCCGAGCTCCGTAATGATAGTTGTAACATTGGCAGAAAGCTCGCATCAAAGTATGTTAAAATAGTACTCTTATCAAATTTATTGCTGCTTTATGAAAATCCTTATACATGATTCACTCATTCCTTTTAAAATCTGCATCAAAATCCGTTGCCTACTTTTAAAGCTCCAAGCATACATACGAACAGACAGACCGGTAAGCGACGTAAACTATTTATTGTTGAAAACGATACAAATAACCAAAAAGAAAGTTGATATGGCAACAATGGTGCAGAGTGGGCGATCAACGGTTTCTTTTAGGTAAGGCCTTTGAATATAAAACCTGATGTTTTATCATATATGTAATTACATATAATTATGTGTTTTATATTCAAAGGGTAAGGCACTATAGATATATGTATTATCATCAGCCATTTTCTGTCCAATGTCACTAAATTCATGTGTTAGACCCATAACCATAGACAACTTTAAGACATGCGCAATCGTTTTCTGTAGTGTTGAAAATGGGAACTAAACCAATAAAATATGATCAGCTGGTAGCGCGAAAAGCGGAAAACTAGTTTTGGTGGTATAGTGACAAGTTAAGTGCTACTAGTTTTAGTTTAATATCAATTTAATGTAGTTTAAACATAAAAAGGGTGTAAAAGTATAGTGAATAGTTTTAAACATGACGCACTGATATCGGAACTTGTTGCCAACTTTATATTAGGCATCAACACATCTCTGGTTTAGTGATCGATATTGAATAGAAGTGGCTGATGATAATACTTATGTTTATAGTGGCTTACTGAAATGTACTTTCTTTTATACTATAAGTAACCATAAATGAACGGCTTGTTTTTACAATTTATAGTTGAAAAAGATACAAATAACCAAAAAGAAGAAAGTTGATATGGCAACAATGGTGCGGAGTGTGCGATAAATCTTTGTCTATCAAAAACAAGTAAAGATAGCTGGATACCCACAGACAAGAGGCCAATACTAGAACTAGAAGAAGATTTGTTTACAATATGGATCCCGGAAGTTGGTCGTATTTAGCTTTGAATATAAAACCTCATATTCAAAGGTATTTAGTCACAATACAATATTTAGTATTAATGTTTTTGTGTTCCATTTATAATCAAACTAAAGTACACCAAAAGCTTTAAGTCCTAGAATATGAACACTGTTAAAAGTTAATAAGAAAGTGGTAAAGTGATCGAGTAGTGACAAAAGTGAAATTGAACAAAAAGATTAGACCACACTGTGGTTTGTTACAACCAGAAACTTATGTGATATTTTTAAATGGAAAGTGCCTAAAGTGAATTTGTTTGACCATATTGACAATAACATCAGATTTCACTGTTATTTGTTACGACCACAAACTCAGAAAAATGGATAGTTTAAAAGAAGCGCCAGATTCATTAATGCATAATAAAATGGAAAGTGATCCTAAAGAATTGTTATCTAATATTAAAACAGAAGAAATTGAAATTGAAGAATGTAAACTCGAATTCGACAACTTTCATCAAATTGCTTATCATATGATGAAAAGGGAAAGTTCTGTTGAAAAAGTTTCTCAAACTGAAAGTGATGTTGTGTTAATAAGGAAAGAACATATAAAAACTGAAAATATTGATTCAAATGATGGTTTTCAAGAAAAAAAATGTGATGTCAATATTAAGACAGAAATTATACAGAGTACATTTGATTTCCCTGTTTGTAGAAATTCTATCCATGATTTTGTTGAAAATCGACAAACAGTGCAAACAATCAAAATGTATTCAAGGAAAAAATGTAAGCATTTTTTAATTTTTATATATTTTATTTTTCCTCACGTTGGCTAAACCCTACAAAATAATGTAGTTAAGTATTATAAACCTTTCAAAGTTCTACAAAAAAGTCCGCGATGCTATATATCTATCTCTTAGGGATAACCCGTAATAACTACTTTTTATTATTTTACTTTTTACTGGAAATAATGGCTTATTTACATACATCATTAATCCTTATCCAATTAACACATTGTAAATTTAATATAGAGCAATAACGGCCTTTACTGCATGAGATTTAAATAAATATTTACTGACTATCTATATCTTCTATACTTATAATAAATCTGTAGAGGGGTCAATTCTGTACATGAAATATATTTCCAAAATAACTATCAGGGGGTGATTAGGGATCGATACTGATGCCAAAAATGCAATCAGTAAAATTTTTGTCTGTCTGTATAACCGCTATAGAAACAAAAACTACTCGACGGATTTTAACGAAACTTGGTACAATTATTTTTCATACTCCTGTGCTGGTTATAGTATACTTTTCATCACGCTACAATCAATAGGAGCAGAGCAGTGAAGGGAAATGTTGGGAAAACGGGAGAGGTTACTCTATTTTTTAAGCTTTCGTCGCATGTGCAACTTTAATGGTTAAAGCTCTACAGAAATCATCCTATTTGTATAATTTGGAGGTCAACTGTGAACGGATTTTACAAAATTTCACCCACAAGGGGAGTTGCGGGGGCATGAAAAATAAAAAAAATAATAAAATTTGAAATCTATAAGTCCTACAGGTTTAAAACTTTGCAAAATAATTATTTTTATAATTTGGAGGACAACTGTCAACGGATTTTACAAAATTTCATCCACAGGGGGTTTGCGGGGGCGTGAAAAAAAAAATTAAAAATCTATGAGTCCTACGGGTTTAAAACTTTGCAAAATAGTTATTTTTATAATTTTGAGGTCAATTGTGAACGGATTTTACGAAATTTCACCCATATAGGGGGTTGCAGGGGCGTGAAAAAAAATTAAAATCTATAAGTCCTACAGGTTTAAAACTTTGCAAAATAGTTATTTTTATAAGTTTGAGGTCAATTGTGAACTGATTTTACGAAATTTCACCCACCGGGGGGTTGCGAGGGGCGTGGAAAATTAAAATTTAAAATCTATAAGTCCTACAGGTTTGAAACTTTGCACAATAGTTATTTTTATAATTTTGAGGTGAATTGTGAACGGATTTTAGAAAATTCCACCCACAAGGGGGCATGCGGGGGCGTGAAAAATAATCTTTGCCTATAATAAATCTGTAGAAATGAAAATTCTGTACATTAAAGATATTTAAAAAATAATTAGCGGAGAGTGTTCCTACATCGATATAGAACCCAAAAATGTGGTTAGATTTTTTTTGTCTGTCTGTATGTTTGTGCGCGCATCATATTAAAACTACTGATCCGATTCGAATGCGGTTTTCACAGATGTATTTGTCTTCTTTCAACTTAACATCTCCCCCCGACCCTTTAACGAATCAACACGCCACGCGAACTACGTCGCGGGTACAGCTAGTTATTAATATAAAATACTTAACTTAATATGTATACTTACGTGACAGATGAATAAAATAATCTGTGAAACGTCACTATGAAACTAAAACATTAGCTCAGATTGTTTTTTGTATATCTATCACTTTTCAATGTACTGAATGTTTAAACGTTATCCAATATCTGTTTCTGTCTCTCTCTGTTACTCACACCATTACATATGTAACGTAATGTAATAATTTTGCTGATTTACTTCAATACAAATTTCTAACGCCGGAAGCGCGAATAGTAATATATGCAGATGTGTATAAAAGTACCACTAACTATTTTTTTTTGTAAAGCCAAAATGGTTTATATACATTTTTTCTAAATATTATTGATGTTTTACCATATTATTGAAGTAAAACTTCTTTAGGCGCGACTAGGGTAACTCAGATTTATTTTCTGACGGAAGTAATTCTGACGTCAGAATCTGACGGAAGTAACGGTGTGACGTCAGCTATGGTAGGAGCAAAGTTTATAAATTTTATTATGGTAATCTTGTAATTAATTTTCAAAATTTTTAGAATTTTCAAAATTTTCAAACATCAAATTTTCTAGAATTTTCAAATTTTCCAGTATTTTCAAATTTTTCAAAATTTTCAAGATTTTTAGATTTTTCAAATTTTTTCAAAATTTTCAAAATCATTAAATTTTTCAAAATTTTGAAATTTTTCAAGTTTTACTTCAATTGCGCGTAAAGGTTACACGCACACTTTTTTTTTATTACTGCTATTTATTAATATAAGCTTATATATTTCAGGTTTCCTATCTGCGGCAAAAAAATGGCATCATCATTTTGGGAAATTCAATGGAACATGTTCGTATTGTGGACAATTTTTTTGTGATAAATTGTTATTTTTATATCATTTTAGTATTTACCACCTTATAGTTAAATCTAAAAAATCTGTTGATTTAAGAATGAATAATTCTGCTATCAAACATATTGGACAAATATCTTTTAAATGCGAAATTTGTTCAAAATACTTCAAAGATCAAAGTTTATTAAATCAGCACATTATACTTCACACTGGTGAAAAATTATTCAAATGTGAATATTGTTCGAAATGTTTCACAAAATCCAAGCGTTTAAAACGTCATGTTAAAATTCACACTAACGAGAAACCTTTCAAATGTGATATTTGTTCTAAATGTTTCAAAAACCAAAGTTATTTAAAAGAGCATAATAGACTTCACACTGGCGAAACATTATTCAAATGTGAGGTTTGTTCAAAGTGTTTCATAAATTCTAGTTGTCTTAAAATCCATTTTAAACTTCACACTAACGAGAGACCTTTTAAATGTGAAATTTGTTCAAAATGTTTCACACATTCCAGTGATTTAAAAAGGCATTTTAGAAGTCACACTGGCGAGAGACCATTTAAATGTGAAATTTGTTCAAAATGTTTCAAAAAATCTAGTCATTTAAAGGCGCATGTTAGAATTCACACTGGCGAAAGACCTTTTAAATGTGAAATTTGTTCAAAATGTTTCACACATTCCAGTGATTTAAAAATGCATTTTAGAAGTCACACTGGCGAGAGACCATTTAAATGTGAAATTTGTTCAAAATGTTTCAAAAAATCTAGTCATTTAAAGGCGCATGTTAGAATTCACACTGGCGAAAGACCATTTAAATGTGAAATTTGTGCAAAATGTTTCCTAAAATCTAGTAATTTAAAAAGGCATACTAGAACTCACACTGGCGAAAAACCTTTTAGATGTGAATATTGTTCAAAGTGTTTCATAGATAATGGAAGCTTAAAAAATCATCTTATTAGAGATCACACTGGTGAAAAGTCATTGAAATGTGAAATTTGTTCAAAATGTTTCTCACAACAAAAGAATTTAAATCAACACATTCGAACTCATACTGGTGAAAAACCTTTTAAATGTAAAATTTGTCCGAAAGGTTTTCAAAGTGCCAGTTATTTAAAAATGCATATCAGAACTCACACTGGCGAGAGACCATTTAAATGTGAAATTTGTGCAAAATGTTTCATAAAATCTGATAATTTAAAAAGACATACTAGAACTCACACTGGCGAAAAACCTTTTAGATGTGAATATTGTTCAAAGTGTTTCAGAGAAAATGGAAAATTAAAAAATCATCTTATTAGAGATCACACTAGTGAAAAGTCATTCAAATGTGAAATTTGTCTAAAATGTTACACACTACAAAATGATTTAAAACTACATATTAGAACTCACACTGGTGAAAAACCTTACAAATGTGAAATTTGTTCAAAATGTTTCACAACATCCTGTAATTTAAATAGGCATATTAGAACTCACACTGACGAGAAACCTTTCAAATGTAAATTTTGTTCAAAATGTTTCACATACTCTTGTCATTTAAAAAAGCATGTTAGAATTCACACTGGTGAAAAACCTTACAGATGTGAAATTTGTACAAAATTATTCACACAATCCAATGATTTAAAAAAGCATATTAGAATTCACACTGACGAGAAACCTTATAAATCTAAAATTTGTTCAAAAGGTTTCAAACAATCTAGTGCTTTAACATTTCATATTAGAACTCACACTCGCGAAAAATCTTTAAATGTAAAATGTTTCACAAAACCTAAAGATTTAAGGATGGATACCCAATATTAAATTTGAAGTTTATTCATTGAAATTAAAATATATGAAAGAATTAATATTACTTTTTCGATTATACGAAAGAAAATAGTACTTAACCGTAGTTATAAGGGAAATAATAGAATTTAAAAGTGCCGTTTAATTGTGTGTTATTTTCGCCGGAAGTAATCAAATTCAGAAGAAAATATAAAAATATGATATGTATAACTGAACTTAAATAAAAAAAAAAAAACTAATTTTTAAAAACTTCAAACTTTTTAGAATTTTTTAATGTTAAAAAAACCTATCCTTACCGCGGTTTTTAGAGAAATATTTAAGTTTAAATTTAGAGAAGTCGATCTTGAGAACTTCACTGTCAAACTGATATCCGACGGCCATTATTTTCTTGCACGATATGTGGCAACATTGTGCAGTCACGTATATTTATTTATTATTTATCGGTCAATATATATTATAATTATTATAAATTTCTGAAATTGTATCAAGATTTAATTTAAAACACAATTTAGAGCTATATTTTCTTTTGAAGATTCGGCAGATTATAACGTCATGAAAGGTTAGGTACGTTCATGAAAACATTCTCAGGTGACCACGTTGTTGTCAGCTTTTTCTTGCATATGAATAAAGGCGGAAACATACTATCAAAACGTGACACGACGCCACGCCACCCGACGCATGTTAGTACCTCTCAATTCCATATATTTAATACAGTTAGAAGCACATAGACAACACGCTATGTGACCACACGCCGCAACATAAATATATGGACTAACATGCGTGGCGTCGTGTCACGTTTTGATAGTATGTTTCCGCTTTCAAGACTCCTTATTGGCTGCTGTGTTATACGTCAGTTATAGTCAAATTAGGAACTTGTTTTGCATTTAATACTTAATTTAAAGTACAATATAAATTACTTTATGCACGACCGGGCGGTAAAGTACAGATTATTACATAAATTTTGCGGGCGTAAAGTGCCACTTTAGCGCCCGCCGGGCGATAAAGTGTAAATGGCGGGCGGTAATAGTTATTTACGTAACGAGTTATGAAAAGTCCAATTTTGTTTAACGAGTGTGATGTTGCAGCAATAGCGTAGCGAGTGCTGCAAATGAACACGAGTTAAACAAAATGGCGTTTTATAACGAGTTCCGTACAAGATTTTTTATAATTTTGACGAAATTCCATAATTAAAAAAAATAATTATCTAATAATAATTAAAAACAATACATCTAGTTCTCGTGTTTATTTTGCATTGACACCTTTCTAATGACAATTCTATTTAATACAGATATAATTAAATGGTAAGTTTCTGACTTAAATATTAAGTATATTTATTTAATTTTTTGTTTAAAAATATCTGCTTTTAAATATTTCTTTAATAAAGTTAGTATAATAGTTCTTAGTTGTTTATATTTGCTTTATATTTTTCGTAACTTGTTTTGAAATGAAGTTATCAAAACTAGTTACGAAAAGTTTTACTTTTCAAAACTAGTTATGAAAAGTAATGACTTTCAAAACTGACAGCAGTTTTGAAAAATGTCACTTTACTTGTCAAAATTATAAAAAGTAATTTTTTTGTCTTAAATATTGAAATACTTGCAATCATCTAAACTGACAATGAGTCTAAATAAAAATGGCCACCACCTATTTTGATTTTGTTGTAGGGGTAACGACAACATAGGTATATAGATCATTGTTTTAAAATATTATCTCTAGCCTCTGTGCATATTACTTTCAATCAAATTATTTATTTCAAATAACGAATGAATACAAATTATTAGGTGAATGGTTATACAGGGTAAGTTGTTAATAATATCGAGGTTCGAGGTATAAATTTCATGCAAGTTGAAATGGCATTTATATTAAATTGTTCACAAAAAAAATATCCTTTATAAGTTTTATTATTAAAACAATCGTTGACATTGACAGCTGACAGATAATATTTTACATGTGACAGTAGAGATTTGACATTTCGAATTTGGCATTTGACAGTTGGAACTTGACAGTTGACGTTTGATATTTGACCATTGACAGTTGATATTTCACAGTTGACATTTGACAATTGACAGTATTGACAGTAGAATTTTGTCAATTGACAGTTGACTTTTTTCAATTGACAGTGCAATTTTTTTATAAATGATTATTAAATCGGTCGTGCATAAAAGTTTGTATGTATTTCGGGCGTAAACAGCGTGTATGGACCTTACGTGTTAATAGCCCTCGCCTGCGGCTCGGGCTCTTATTTACACGTTGCGGTCCATAAACGCCTGTTTTACGCCCTTGATACATAAATAACTATTTTTTTAATATAAACAATGTACCATGACACAAAAAAAAGAATACATTGATTACAATTAGTTTCCTAATTAATTATTTAATAAATACAAAATTTGTCTCTTAAATTGAGAATAAGTGGCTACTTGATTGTAAGTTCTGCACATAGTTGGTAGTCGAGAGTAAAATTGTTGCTGAGTGTTTGGTGTTGGTAATCGAAATGTTATATTAGAACGCGAAGTAACCCGCGGTACATTAAAATCTAATAAAGAAAGAAGAGCTGACGAATCAATTTGACCGTTTAGTAACTTGTAAATAAATACCAAACCATTTACCTCTCTGCTTTTTTTAGAGAGGACAGATGAAGTTCATTTAGCAAGGCATCTTTGTGGATATTGGCCGTATTTTCTTAAGTATGCAAATTTTAAAAATTGTCTTTGTACCGATTCAATTTTTGCTGAGTATGTTTGATACCAGTGATTCCAAACTACACTGCAATACTCCAATTTACTCCTAACCAGTGCACAATAAACTGACTTAAGGGCATCGTAGGAACTAAATTCTCTGCAAGTTCTAATTAAAAAACCAATACTCTTCATAGCGCTATTAACAACAGATTAAATGTTGTAAACCTTAAATTACCCTAGGCTAGCTCCTGAGTTCGTGGCTTCCTTCTGAGTCTTTATCAATCCTTTCCAAACTTTAATTTAGGGCGCAAAGTACAGACAAACAAATAAAAAACGATAAAATCAGTTTTAAGTTTATTTATTTTAATCATTCAAAGTTATGTGAAAATTAATTAATTTAATCTCTTATCTTTAGTTTATTTGGATGCTTTCTGTGGGAGCTTGATTTATTGTGGATCGGAACTGCTCTAAATCCAAACGTGGATAGAAGTGATTTTTTTTTCAAGGAAACTGCTTTTTTGTCCAAACCTAGGAATGGTTTCAGCTTGTGTCGCCTTCTAAGGAACAAAATGGCTGTCGGTATTCAGCTAATCTTTTCTGCTTTTAAGATAATCCTTAATAGGGCCCTTCTTTGATTTGGCAATAACCCTAATAATAAAATTATAATCAAAACTCCAACCTTTAAGTAATTTACTATCAAATACATTCGCTATCTGGTTCTCCAAATTTTGAGAAAAAATTAATTACAATCCATGTTTATATATTTTATCACCACAAAAAACTGACTTTTCACAATAGCAATGTATTTGACATTAAGTGTTAGTAAAATTCTTAAAATAATAAATACACCGCAATTTGGATAATTTAATACCAATGAAAATTTATGTATTAAGAATCGAAGATAAAATGAAAGAACTGAAATAATTTTCTAAAGAAGTAACTTTCTCCTACCAAATCGACGCGAACAAACCTTCCGCACCGGCGCGATAAAATTGAAATAAATAAAAATATAGTCAGGAGTCAGGAGGATATACTCAAAAACGAACGTTACAATGTGTGAGGAAAAAGTTAGTTTTTGGTCAAATAAAACACCAAGATCCTTTATCTCAGTTATTCTTACTAAATTATTATTATTCAAATTGTAATTATACATAATAGGAAATAACTTTCTCAAAAATGATAATATTTTACATTTGCTGCAGTTTAGAAATAATCTATTTTCCTCACACCATTCATCTAGTTTGTACAGATCTTCTTGCAGTAGATTACAATCGGATACAAGTATTATTACAAGAAACTGTAATAGTGTCTTATTTCACCTCTAATGGCAAACCAAAATTCGACTTGACAACAAGACTCACGCCTTGATACTATTAAAGTATTATTACAAGAAACTGTACTAATGAGGTGCAAATACACCGAAACTGGTCTACAAGTTATGTTGTCCCTTCTAACTACAAACCAAAATTGTTGGTTTAAATTATCTATTAGATATGCCAACCCCGTTTGACTTTGAAGTATAATTCAATATCCGTCGGGGCACAAAGCCCGGAAAGTAGTTGTTTCTTCTTAGCAAAACGGGTAAAACAACTTGATAAAAATAACCCTTCTGTTATTCCCTCAGATCCTTGTGGCCTCGGTCTAGGTTAGTTGACAATACATTACATTTGGGCCTCAAAATTTCAAGTAAATCTATGATAGGTATCTCATTATAAACATTTTAGATATTTTACGTGGATAGGATTAAATAAGAGCAAGTGTTTAGCACATTAATAGAATTTTCGAAGTTAGTTTCATTTATTTATACTTCAACAACTAAAACACATCATGTAGATATTATTGTAAATATAATAAAAAAACTGAAAATATTTTGTATTTTTATAAGACAAAATACCTAATACAATAATTTAATAAGTAGGGTTTAAATCACCATTAATTTTCGATATGTCAGATGGTATTCGAAATTTGTTATTTAGTTATTTTGGAAAAACATATTTTATGGAATAAGAATTGTAGATTGGAACAGTTCAAGTTTGAATGTATCAAGTTTAACAAATCTTTGACGAATTGTGAAATGGCTTGTATATGTACAAAAAAGATTTATTTTATGACTTTATACTTTATACAGAAAAAAAAAATAATTTTACAAAATATGGTAAAAATAATACTGAAACACTTATGGGGGCTTTTTACACAATTTTATTTACAAAATTGTTAAGATACACTGAACTCTAACGTCTAACTACTTGACAATACAATGAACTCTTGTGAATACTTAAACTTGAACTGACGTTAACTGCCCATGCATCCCCTTATATACAACATTATTTAATCTAGTCAGTGTGTTTAGAAGTTTCTAGAATTTTCTAGAAACATTATTTAAAATGGTCAGTTGATTTTTTTACAAACTTCTAAAAATCAACTGTCAACAACAATCTTTCAAATTAAGGTCCCTTCCTTAACGGTTATCCCGTTACACTGCCCCCTCCTTAGATTCATTCCTCCTGGAATGTTATTTCCTACATGGGAATCCCGCACACTCCCTGAGCCAGCCAAACCATCTTCTTGGAGTTGCTGCGCATCTCCACTGTGGTTTCCCTGGTAAGGCGCCAAACGATCATGATGGACCACGACGGGTTTCCCTCTGGGAATTTTCACGATCCGATAAATGACATCGTTAATCTTCTTCTTGATGGTGTAAGGACCTTCCCAGTTCTTTTGTAATTTGGGACAAATACCTCGACGCCGTCGGGGGTTATAGAGCCAGACTAAATCTCCAACTTGGTAACTCCTTTCCATTGTCCGTGTGTCATAGTACCTCTTCATCCGATCACTAGATAATTGTAGTTTTCCACGCACCAGGTTGTGTATATTTTCCATTCGATTCTGAAGGTCGGCGACATATTGTTCACGTGCCATTTCTTCACCAGGTTTACAACCAAACACCAAGTCACATGGTAGCCTCATTTCTCTACCGAACAGGACCTTCGCAGGCGTTTGGCCAGTTGATTCGTTGATGGCCGATCGAATTGCCATTAGAAATAGTGGAATATGTCGATCCCAATCCCTCTGACAATCTGACACCACTTTTGACAGATAGTTGGTTATAGTCCGGTTCATTCGTTCCACCATTCCATCAGACTTAGGGTGCATCGCTGTGGTTCTCGTTTTGTGGATGCCTAATCTTTGGCAAACTTCTTGAAACAGCTTGCTCTTAAAATTTCTTCCTTGGTCTGAATGTAATTCTAATGGTACCCCAAATCGGCTTACGAATTCTTCAACCAATATATCTGCTAAAGTGGTAGCTTCCTGATTGGGAACTGCATATGCTTCAACCCATTTAGTGAAGTAGTCCATTACAACAAAGATGTACTTGTTTCCTACATCGGTCTTTGGAAGTGGCCCCAATACATCTACTGCGATTCTTTCAAAAGGACTTCCAACCAAGTATTGCTGCATTTCCGCCTTCGGTTTTCGGTGCGGACCGTTACTGTTAGCACATGTAGTGCATTTACGACACCAATCTTTAACATCATTAGTGCAATTTACCCAGTAAAATCTATCTCGGATCTTTTGCAGCGTTTTCGTGATACCCAGATGTCCTCCAGAACTATCATTATGCATCTGTTTTAAAATTTCCGGTACAGCATTTCTTGGGACCACTATTTGTTTCCTTGTTTCTGTGCCCTCGGAATTTTCTACAAGTCTTTTAACGAGCCCTCCGTCCAAAATTAAAGAGTTCCATTGGGACCAGTATGCTTTTAAAGCAGGAGAGGATGAGGATATCTCTCTCCACAACGGACGACGGTCCATTCTCTTCCACTCCCTAATCTTTCTCAGAACGGGATCGTTTTCTTGTTGCTCCTCCAGCATAGAGCTCTCGTCTTCTGGCACAACCTTAACTAAGGCAAGTTTTTCCTCGTTCTGCTCCATACGGGTACAATGGGGGCAATCAGGTCGACATGGTCTTCTGGAAAGTGCATCAGCATTACGATGTCTGGTTCCAGGTCTGTGCTCGATTTCAACATCATATTCCTGCAGTTTTTCGAGCCATCTTGCTATCTGTCCTTCTGGGTTCCTAAAGCTAAGTAGCCACTTTAAACTAGCATGGTCTGTTCTGATCAGGAATTTTCTGCCATACAGATATTTATAAAAGTGTTCGACGGATTTTACAACTGCTAACAGTTCCCTCCGAGTTACACAGTAGTTCTTTTCAGCTTTCGATAAAGTTTTGCTGAAGTAACCAACCACTTTTTTCCTTACCGTCTTATAGCTGTGACAAGACGGCTCCAATTCCCACATTGCTGGCGTCGGTGTCCAGAATAAGCTTACCATCAGGAAGTGGATAAGCAAGAACAGGTGCTGACGTAAGCTGTTTCTTCAATATTTCAAACGCCTTTTGACATTCCTGATCCCAACAGAAGGACTTATCTTGTTCTGTCAAACGTGTCAAGGGTTTGGCGATGTCTCCAAAATTCTTGACATATCGTCGGTAATAGGAACAAAGACCCAAGAAACTCCGGAGCTGATGTTTGTCGATAGGGATTGGCCATTCCTGAACGGCTTGTATCTTAGCGGGGTCAACAGCAACGCCATCCTTGCTTACGTTATGTCCTAAATAGTTGACCTGTCTCTGGAACAAGTGGCATTTCTTAACATTCAATGTTAGATTAGCGTTCTGTAATCTTTTAAAAACTTCTTCCAGGTTAGATAAATGTTCCTTAAAGGTCTTTCCCATTATGATGATGTCGTCTAGATAAACTAGACAAGTTTCCCATGACAAACCCCGCAGGAGGTTCTCCATTAGTCGTTCAAACGTCGCAGGAGCATTACAGAGGCCAAATGGAAGGACCGTGAATTGCCATAACCCTGATCCACTGGTAAAGGCAGTCTTTTCTTTGTCTGCAGGATTCATTTTAACTTGCCAGTATCCGCTTTTAAGGTCCAAGGTAGAAAACAGAGTAGAACCCGCCAAAGCGTCGAGGGCATCATCAATCCTTGGCAGAGGATAACTGTCCTTCATAGTCACATCATTTAGCTTTCGATAGTCGACACAAAACCGCATTGATCCGTCTTTCTTTCTCACTAATACCACAGGAGAAGCCCACGGACTACTGGATGGTTCGACTATGCCATTTTGAATCATTTCTTTAAGGGCTCTGTCTGCTTCTTCCTTTTTAACTTGAGGCATCCTTCGGGGTACCTGTCGAATCGGACGTGCATCACCAGTGTCAATTCTATGTTGTACAACATCAGTTCTTCCCAGTTTACTTTTAGAACCAAATACAGGTTTATACCGGTAAAGTAGATCTCTTACCTGTTTCTTTTCTAATTTTGACAAAGAGGGGTCTAATTTTGTCATTTATTGTTCAATTTCGTTGGTCTCATCTGTTTCCGTAACATTTATCTTGTGAATTACCCACAAGGAGTCCTTTTCCCAATTCATGGTCATGGTTCTTCGGCTCTATCATGGCTGGGGCACCATCTGGCTCCAGTCCATCCAACCGCGCTGTGACGACACATTCGCAGCTTGCCGGAAGTTCGATATCATCGATTAGCTTAATCGAGGCATTGTCAACTTGTTTTCGGTGCAGGAATATTTCTTCATTACCAGTACGAAGGATACGTTGGCGAAGATCCAAATGAAAACCACAGTGGAGCATAACATCCATGCCCAGAACAACATCTTCATCAACGTCAGCCACCAGCACTGAGTGAACAAGAGAGGTTGAACCAAACTGTAGCGTCACCTGTATCTCACCGTAGACTCTAGCAGAATCTCCGGTAGCGGTACGCAGTCTCCAACTGGTAGGCCACATCTTCTTTCGCATAATGATGGATGGTCGAACGATAGTTTTTGTAGCTCCAGTGTCTACCAGCATGCTAAAGTTCTTCCCATCAATGAGGCCATCTACATATAAGCTGTCCACGTGATGTCGCAGAGTTGCCAATTTAATGGTCTGAGGGGCTTCGGGAATGTTTGGGGTCGATTTCGCCCTCCAGGAGTCGACCCGTTCTAGTTTTCCTGCTGCTGGGGTACTTCAGCAGAAGATTTTTCTTTTTGGGGGCAAGTATTTCTTATATGGCCTAGTTCTCCGCAGTTCCAGCATCTCACTGGGTGCCTTCTTTTTGGAGATACCTTCATTAACCTCTCTACTACCGCTTCGACGTCGCTAACGGAATGAACGGCATGGTCGTAGTTACCAGTGACTTCCCTTAGTCGAGCAACTCCACGTGAGGCCTCCGTCGCCGCCTCAAACTCCAGGGCAATGGTCAAGGCGTCCACAAGGGTCTTCGGCCGCGCCAACCATACAGCGCGCTACAACTCGACGTCTCGAAGGTTTGGACTGCTAGGCACTCCAGGAAATCCTCCGCTGCATTGGAATACGCAAGTCGTACCATTCTTGCTACATCCGCTTCAAATTCCTGGATAGTTTCTCCATTTTTCTGTTTTCGGCTCTTTAACTGCATTCGGTACACTGGTTGTAGATGAGTTTGACCATAACGCATCTCTAGACGATTCACCAATAACTCGAAGTTGTCAGCTTCATCCGGTGTCAATGATTGCAAGAAGTCTAAAGCTTCGCCTCGCAGAGCTACGGTTAGGGACAATGCTTTCTCCTGGGATGACCATCCATTAGCTCTGGCCGCTGCGTCGAATTGTTTCAGGTAATTTGGCCAGGAAGTCTTCCCGTCGAACGTCGGGGGTTTCATCGTCGTTCGTATCTGGGTAGTCTCCCCATTTCCTCGTCGGTTGACGTCTTCGTGGCAGGTTTCCGTCCTTTCTGCATCGCCGTCGCCGTGGTGGATGGGCTGGTTTCGACGACAAGCTTCGTGTTCTCGTTGAAGCTTTCTTATTTCGGACTGCATTTGCTGGTTGATCTGGTTTTGCTCGTCTTGCATGTTGGTCACTTGCTGATTCATGTTGTCCACTTGCTGATTCAAGTTGTCTACTTGCTGATTCAAGTTGGCAACTTGCTGATTTTGCTCGTCACGAAGATGTGATATTTGCTGGGAGAAGGAACTGGATAACTCTTCTGGAAGGGTAGACATCCGTTGTGATAGCTGGGACACCTCTTCGCGCTGGCTTCTTATCTGACTGGATAGCTCCTCTTGTTGGTTCGTCATTCGCTGTGATAGCTCCTCTTGTTGGCTCTTCATCTGACTGGATAGCTCCTCTTGCTGCCGGGAAAGTTGTTGAGTTTGTTCTTCTTGTTGGCTCGTCATTCGTTGGGACAGCTGGGACATGTCTTCGCGCTGGCTTTTCATCTGACTGGATAGCTCCTCTTGCTGGCTCGTCATTCATCCTGATAGCTCCTCTTGCAGCCGGGAAAGTTGTTGAGCTTGTTCTTCTTGCAGCCGGGAAATTGCTTTCTGAACCGGGTCTTCGAACTCCACAGCGTCAGGGTCCAAATTATTATTTACGTAGTATTCACGGAGCCTTCTCAACAATACGGATTTGCTCCCAGTAGTTTCCAACTCTTCTTCTTCAAGCTCTCTTCTGAGCTCAGCCACCAATAGTTCATTTATCTTTTTCCCAGGCATTCTTGTATCTTCACCCCACACCTGACACCAATTTGTAAACAATATAGAAATATCCAACGATGTCAACTTTTGTGATGTCCTATAAATGATGTCGTGTTGTAATATTTTATTTAATTGGATTATCTACACCTGTTACTAATGTTAATCTCAAAATTTATAATAAATTATTATTATTAATATGATCAAAATTTATGCAGTAAATACATAAAAATGATTTGACCAGCATATGATAACTCTTCACGATTGGATATCGTTGAAGGATCGAATACGCGGGATGGTAATTTTTTTTTTTAGTTTTTTTCCAGTGTTAAACAAAAAGCTATAAATATTATTTTAACTTTAAATAAAATTAATTTAATTATCTTATTCCGATCATTATCATTATAAAAATTATATCGTTAGAGAGTTTATTGATATATAAGCTGCCCAGACGAAAAGTACAAATTATGAAAATATGCACAACCAAAAGAAATGTAATTATTAATCTATAACGTAGTATAATCCAAGGCTTGGAGGAGATAGGGATTTTGCTGCGCGACCAAGCTGAAAAAAATGTAATAGTAAAACGAAAAGTCTATGGAATAAAACCGTTAAATGAGACGTGCGCTGGCGCTATAGTCGTATACACAAGCGAGTATCAACATTAGCCGAAGGAACTTAGTTCCTACCTGGTGTCCCACGACACCATTATAACTTGTTTTATAACTTTTCTAATTTTCGATATACGAGGGAATTAAAAATTTTAACAAAAATTTTGTAATTCCCTCGTATTTTAAAAACTATAAAAGATATAAAAAATCTAATTAGAATTTTGGATTTTTGAGAAAATTTCCTTTCTTTTGATAGGTTATAACTTTCTGTACGTTAATAAATAAAAAAGTTACTAGCTTTTTTAAGTTTTCGTAATTGTCATGTGTAACTTAGAAAGACTGACTATCTTTGTCTTATTAATGCGCAATAGAAAGAGATACTTTTAAGAAGAACATTAGTGCGCTAGTTCTTAAAATTATTTCTTTCTATTGCGGATTAATAAGACAAAGGTAGTGAGCCTTCGTTGAAGCATTTACGTCACAATGACGTCACACTCAATTGGACCTTAAAGTATAGAAACAAATAGGTACTTTTTCAAGACTGACGATTTTTAACTTGATTGGTAAGTATTTTGATTAGGAAATCTAAATGTACGAGGGTTATTTTTATTCAATCAGCAGAAGGCAGAAGGGGCAAAAGTGCTTTATGCGTTATCTGGTTGGCTTTTTCAGTGATTCTGCATTATCATTACAATTTTTTTTTTAATTGTTTATTTTTCCTAACAGTAGAAGACAATAAGAATAAACTTTAAGTCGGTAAGTATTTTTAGGAATTCTGAATATACAAAAGTTATTTTTTTAACAATTTATAAGTGAAAACGATACAAAGAATCATAAAGATGAAAGAAAATTGATATGGCAACAATGGTGCGAAGTGGGCGAATTATCGTTTCGTCTCGGTGCACTCTTATGACAGACTTAACAAGTGATATTTGTATACAAGAAGAAAAAAATAAGTTTTTAAAATATGGCTCCTGTTTCCTGCAGTGGGTCGTAAAGTCCATTTATAACTAATTTAAAGTGTGTGTACCAAAATCCTATATCTCAAAAATGGTTTAACAATTTACAAGTGAAAGCGATACAAAAAATTGATATGGCAACCATGGTGCGAAGTGGACGATTTACCGTTTCATCTCGTTGCACTTATGACAGACTTATAAATGACATTTGAATACAAGAAGAAAACGAAGAAGAAATTTTTAAAATATTGCTCCTGTTTCCTGTAGTTGGTCGTAAAGTGTTCCATTGATACGTAATTTAAAGTGTGTGTACCAAAGTTTTAAGATCTAGATTAAAGTGAAAGTGGATAAAGTGATCGAGTAGTGAATTTGTTTATAAAGTTTGACATTCACTTCAGATCTCTCAGTGTTTCTTACAACCAGAATCTTAACAGAAAAAATGGATGGTTTAAAAGAAGCGCCAGATTCATTAATGAATAATGAAATGGAAAGTAATCCTAAAGAATAGGGAACCGGACAACTTTTCAAATAGTGTTTAAAAATAATTTTTATTCATATATATAGCCATAAAAAATAATATTTTAATTAAATAAATCCTCTGGAGTACTTAAAAACGTCAAAAACATAAATTATTTAAAATTGCCGCGAAAACAGCACTTCATGTCAATTCAGATCGCGTGACGTCATATGGAGGTAAACAAACTACGAGCCATATTACAAGTGATCAGTGCTTGGATAAATTAAGTATTTTGTGTTTCTTAACCACCATGGACCGAAAAAGATATCGTTGGTGTGTTGTACCTCGATGTGGAAATACATCAGTAACTACTCCAAATAATTTTTTTATTGATGTACCTCGAAAACCAGACATACGAAAGAAATTGTTAGACCTAGCAAGACGAAAGTGCGATGGAATGTCTGTTACTTCAGCAGTTTACTTTTGTGAAGATCACTTTGATGTAAGTACTGTACCTAGAGTGTTATTACACAGCCCTTAATACAAATAATTATTTTTAGTGTGTATGTAATGTAGGTGTTATAGGTTATGTCTTACTTAGAATGTTTTACGGGTGCATAAACAATCTTGTATTTGTGTTTTAGCTGCCAAAGAAGCTATAGAGAATATTTAATTATATCTTTTATATACATTTTATTTTATTTTATATTGAGAATGTTAATAAATAAAACCATTGACAAATTGTGTATGATTATTTTATTTAGTGCTTTCATATAAAATAGGGAATATATTTGTTTCCAAAATTCACTTATACTAGAGATATAATGTATAAAAATATTTTTAGACAAATGCAAATAAATCGTAGAAAAACGCGAAATAACATACAAAGCAGTGTTGTTTACTTACGGCTACCTCCATATGACGTTACGCACTGTGATTGGCGTTTGGTTTCTTACACGTCACAGATAATTTACGCAACTTTATTTATTGATTTAAAAATATAAATCATTGTTATTTCTTAAAAATCTTTATTGAGTGATATTGTTGTATAACAAACTTTATTTTAAAACACATCTTAGATTTTTTTCGATTACTGTCCGGTACCCTATTCTGACTCAGATTCTAACGGAAGATTCTGACGGAAGTAACGGTGTGATTTCAGCTGTGGAAGGAGCTTAAATTTTCAAAAAGCTAGTAACTTTTTTATTCATTAACGTACATAAAGTTATAACCTATCAAAAGAAAGGAAATTTTCTCAAAAATCCAAAATTCCAATTAGTTTTTTCATATTTTTTATAGTTTTCAATATACGGGGAAATTACCAAATTTTTGTTAAAATCTGTAATTCCCTCGTATATTGAAAACTAGAAAAGTTATAAAAGAAATAGTAACATTTTTAAATTTTTGAGAAAATTTCCCATCTCATGCAATTATTATTTTGATAAATAAAAGCCATTTCAAGAAAAGTTCGTTTTGTTAAATTTTTGTTTTATTAAAATTCCTTAAATGACCAGTTTTATTAACATGATTAGCTGAAGTAGTTCTGGATGTAATCTATAATCACTTTTGTGAGCAGTAATATGATTTTCAGAAAGTTTTTATATTTTCGCCGTGTTCGTTGTCTCTTTGTCATTCCGTCGAATTTTGTAATCGAATTTATACCTATTTCCCGACTACCTAGAGCGCTGAAATTTTCAGGATAGCTAAGAACTGGATGCCCAGAATCTTCGGTGAAAGAATAACAATAGCCGAGGAGGTGTAAAGTTCCTAGGCGCCCATCTGGACAAGAGACTTACCTGGAATCGGCATTTAGAATACACTATAGACAAGTCTAGGCGTGTTCTAAACATGCTTAGGTGATCTGTGGGGAAGACGTAGGGACTCTCACCCAAGGTCGTCCAATGGATATACCTGGCGGTTGTCAGACCCATTGTCTCCTACGGATCATGCGTATGGTGGAACAAGGTTGAGCAATCAACTGTTCAGAAGAAACTGGACTCGCTTCAGAGGCTTGCATGCCTGCTGATCTCTGGGGTCATGAGGACAGCCCCTACAGCGGCACTGGAAGTTATCCTGGGCTTGCCACCTCTCAATGTTTACATCAAAGGGGAGGCGATGTCGGGAGCTTACAGGCTGAAAGTTAACGGGTGTGATGTTGATGCTTTGTATCGTCATCGCACACTGTTTACTGGAGATTGTCAGGTCCTGTTGACAGGCTTGCCAACTGACCAGATGATCCCCTGTTACAACTTTGAGAGTCGATACCAAGTCCGGCTGAGAGACAGAGCTGAGTGGACTGTGGACGGCTCTCAAAGAATCTTTGACGATGCAGGGATCAAGTATTTTACTGACGGATCTCGCACGTCAGAAGGAACCGGTGCAGGGGTCTGTGGTCCACGCAACCTTAGGCAGCACTTCAGCTTGGGAACGGAGACAACCGTGTACCAGGCTGAAGTATACGCCTTACTAAAGGCTGCCGACCACGCCCGAGGCCGTGGCTGGAGAGGGGAGAGGATAACTTTCTTCTCAGACAGCCAGGCTGCACTGCTGGCCTTAAAACAATTCCGGGTTAGTTCCAAGCTGATCTGGGAGTGCATACAAAACCTCAATGAACTGGCTAGACAAAACAGTGTCTTCTTGGAAGTGGATACCAGGGCATAAAGGTTTTAAAGGAAATGAAACCGCGGATCTTCTGGCCAAGAAGGGAGCGGATACACTATTTACTGGTCCAGAACCTGTATTGGGACTGCCTAGGGCCTGGGTAAGGACCAAAGTCAGGAACTGGGTCTGGGAAAAGTCGACCAAACACTGGTTTTAGACACAATAAAATAATAATTGTTTTATTTTGTTGTCGTTTCGAAAAACTCGTTAGCGAAACCGGGTTTGTTTTATCACAGCTTTTTCGTACGTAGACAACCGTTCGCCTTGGCTGCTCATTGACGACTAAATGTTAATGAGAAGAATATCATGTTTGAAGTAGATAGTGGGGCTGCAGTGACAGTGATAAGTAAGCGTCAGTTTGATATACTTTTTCCAAATACTACCATCAATATAACAAATCTTAAACTTATTTCGTACTGTAAAACGCCACTTAACGTTTTAGGATTTATACCTTGTAGAGTTTTATTCAAAAACCAAATTTTTTATTTAAATTTGTACATTGTTTCTATTGATCGTGAACCATTACTAGGTAGGGAATGGATTAGAAAAATACATTTAAATTTATTTCCAAATTCTTTAGATCAAATAAATATTTTAAATACAAATAAGTTAGTACAGGAATTAAAACAGAAATATTCTAACGTGTTTACTCCTAATATAGGTAAAATGGAGGGAATGTATGCTTCAATTTCGTTAAAACCAAATACTAAACCTATTTTTTATAAAGCACGACCATTACCTTTTTCTCTTATTCCAAAAGTTGAACAAGAAATAGAGAAATTAGTTTCAGAGGGGATATTAACTAAGATTGATAGATCAGAGTGGGCTACTCCTATTGTACCAGTAGTAAAAAGTAATGGTAATATACGAATTTCCGGAGATTTTCGACTAACGTTAAATTCTAACATAATAGTTGATAATCACCCACTACCAACAGTTGATGAACTTTTCAGTTCGATGGCAGGTGGGAAACGATTTACTAAACTTGATTTAAGCCAAGCATATTTACATATTGAAATACGACCAGAAGATCGCCACTTACTAACATTAAATAGACATAAAGGACTTTATACTTGTAATCGGTTGATGTTTGGTATTTCTTCGGCACCTGCAATTTTTCAAAGAGAAATGGAGAAAGTTTTACATGGAATACCTGGAGTTTCAGTGTATTTATTTAGATGATATAAAAATTACGGGAGAGGATGATTCGGTACATCTAGATCGGTTCAATGAAGTTTTAAAAAGATTATCAAAACATAATTTACATATTAATCAAGAAAAATCCATATTCTTTGCTGACAATATTGAATATTGTGGATATTTGATAAATACTCAGGGAATTCATAAAATTAAAAATAAGGTTCATAGTATTATAAATGCACCTACACCAACTGATAAAACACAACTTCGTTCGTTTATTGGGTTAGTAAATTATTATGGTAAATTTTTAAAAAATTTAAGCACTATTCTTCATCCTTTAAATAAATTATTACATAAACATAATAAGTTTAATTGGAATTTAGATTGTGAAAATGCATTTCTTTTAGTGAAAGAACAAATTAGTAGTGTAACAAAGACAGTTCTGGCTCATTTATTGACCTAACCAGAGCCTTTGAATCGGTTAATTCTAAAACGGCCGAACTGATTTCGATGTATGACGTATCATTGTAAAGAAGTTGCTGTATAGGGTAAGATGAAATCCAATAAGAGCACCAATGTGTGTCTGTCCTCTGGGCTTGGGGTTGAATCTTAACTGACCTTACTCAATGGGATCCACGATTTTTGTCTTCACGCATTTAATGATCAGTTGGACAGGAGGCGATGTGTAGCACTCACAAAAATTGTCCGTTACCGAATCACAAACTCCGACTAATTCTGTAGCTGTCGATAAATCGTTGAAACGAACGATAATTTTTAAAATTACCCTCGACTTTTAAATATCCTACTGACTGCGCCAACTACGTGGGTAGCGTAATTAAGAGATTTTTTAAAAATTTTAATAAATTTTATTCTCCTATTAGTTATAATTCTACTTGTTAGTCGGATATCAAAATTAAGACTGAATTAAATGTATAATTGTTAGTTCATTATTCATAAAATTATATCTCAGCATAAAATAGATAAATAGATTTAAAATACTATAATAGGCATGTTGACAGTAGTTGTAAATCCATGTAAAGTTAAATTTAAATGGTTAATGGTAATATTTAAATACCTAAAATCATATTTATTAAACGTAATTAATAATATTTTATTAATTAAAATTAATTCAAAAAACTTTATTTAATACGCATTATCACGTGACTGTGAACGCCAATCACAGCGCATGACGTCATGAATCGATAAACAACTTAGCGTCGCTTGGTGTCACTGTGTAAACGAGTTATTTCTTTGATTTCTCTCGCTATTAGTATTTGTAACTCACTTGTTATTATAAACCGAATTGTGTTTACATTATAGAGAATGGATTCATCAAAGGAAACAGTTCTAATTTGCCGAGAATCGATTGTTTGATGGTGGCGAATTACTTTGCTACAAAGATTTTTGTGCAGCGGAACTTAACATAAATTTTTTATAGCCTGTTTTCCTTCGTAATTACAATGTTCAACTCGTATATTATTTAGATTAGATTTTAAAATATTATCGGTGTACCTATTCGTTTAATTCAGAATTGGTTTCCATTTTTTCAATACCTAAAATTTATATCTGCGATATCTAATTTTTCAATTTTAAAAGGTTTATTAATATTCATTTTTATTGGTTCTTCTCTTGAATTAGTAATGGTGGTTGCAAAAAATTTATTTACGTTTACAACTGCACAGGGTGATTCTATTTGATTGCCAAAGTAAATATAATTTACAAGTCCTGTTCCGCTTTCTATGCCAACGGGTAATTTTACAATTTGGGATGTCCTAGCGGGAATATTAATAGAATAATTTTTTACTTTAAATTTCTTTTTTAGTTTTGTTAATTCTTCTAATTCGTATATTATTAGTATTTCTGTATAAGGAGTTTTTTCTCTAAATTTACAGTTTATTTTAATTGTTTTAATAAATCAATACCAATACTTATGTCGTTTGTTAACTTTAAAAATTTTAAAAACAGGTATATTTATAACTTCATTGTGGTTAGAAATACTGTGGGCTGTTTGAATATTAAAATCTTCATTTTTTACATGTACATCTACATACACACATACTTTGTAATTATTATTAACTAGTATTAAAGCCTAAAAAGAATTATTTCTCAAGAAAACTTTCAAGTTCCTTAGAGTTTGACAGATCGCGAGCATTGTTTATCGGTTCGTAACGTAATCAAAGTCACATTACAGTTTTGGGCGTTTTAGCGGGAAATTTTAAAACCATTTTTATTATTAAAATATTTTTTTCGCGGTTATCTATAAAATAAAAGCAGATCCGGAAATTAGTCAACATCCCTATTAGCAATTTTATCACTAATATGTTGCAATATACAGGATGGATATAACATACGAGAGAAAGCGCGGTTTATCTAAGAAATTTTTCACCCAAAGTTAAAGATTTGACAGATTATAATTATTGTGAGTTTGGTAGGAACAAAAATTCAGTTGAAAGGGTAAAGAAGCTTTTTAGTATGTTAAAATTAGATTATTTGAATAGCGAGGAAAAAAGATCCATTGAGGGACTTGCAGCTAAATTTGCAGACATATTTCATATGCCGGGAGATAAACTATCCGTTACTAATTTATATAAGGAAACAATTCAATTAAAACCTAATATTACACCGGTTTACGTTAAGCCCTATAGATTGGCACAAACACAGAAGGAAGAAATAAATAGACAAGTTGAGAAAATGTGTGAAGATGATATTATTGAAAGAGCTCAGAGTGAATGGTCTTCTCCGGTGATTTTGGTACCGAAAAAATCTGATTCATCCAAACAAAAGCATATAGTCTAAGATCCCGATATAGGACGACCTTCACCGAGCTGGTTAATGGACCAAACATATTTTTTATGTAATTTAATATATCAAAAAATATATTGCATATGAGTTGCCTATCGAATTTCGGTCAAGGATATTTTTAATTAATTAAAAAAAAAATTGTGCGACTGAGAGGTCCCTATCAACCGTCCCATGCGATAGAAGAGGACACAACATAACAGCGTTTGTATTCCGGCCTTTTAAAGAGAGAGAGCTCTCTGCTCTCTGCTCTTGAAGACAAGAAGGATAGCGATAGACGCGTACAGTATATATCAGTATATATCTATAGATACATTATAGTCCAGGAGCCCAGAGGGTTTTCGCAGCCGTTAAAGAGAAGGCTCCAAAGATTTTTCTATGTATTTTGACCCCGTGATTACAAATAACCAGGGTGGATTCCTGAGACATGGTTAGGAAATTTGTTATTAACAAATAATTTGTTACTAAAAAAAAGGGTGTGGCAGTCAGTGGGACTGCCGGCAGAAGTTATACTTCTATGCACTGTTAACTAATAAAACTTAATAACTACAAACACAGGCAAGTAGAAATATTTTTTTTTAAATTAACTGTATTTAATTAAATTATTAAATAAATACTTAGAAAAATAAGACCAGTTGATGTGCGTCCTTACTTCAAACACGAAAACTAACCAGTAAAACGATCAATGTACAAAAAAATTGTTTACAAAACCCCATAGTGCAAAATATAATGCAACCATGTGACGGTAGTATGGACTACAATACAATATTCATTACTGAATATTATTATTAATATAAAATACTAAACTTTATATGTTTACTTACGTGACGGAATTATAAAATAATCTGTCAAACACAATGTAATACGTCACTATGATATTCCAAAACATTAGCTCAGACTGTTTTTTGTATATCTATCTCTTTTCAATGTACTGATACCTTATATGTGTTTATGTCTCTCTCTTACTCACACCATTACATATGTAATGATTTTTCCCATTTAACCACACAAAAATCAAGTCCATGATAAGAAGTATAACTTCAAAAAAATTGTTTTTTTGCAAAACAAAAATATTACCGTCTATCCTTGACTAATTTTAAGCAAAAAAGCTTTCCATGTATTTTTTTAACAGACGCACTGTTTTCAAATTAAAAATGGTTAAACATTCGAAAAATAGCTTTTTATATAATTAATATTCTTCAACTCTGCGATGACAGTTTAACAAATGTTAGAAATAATTTTATTATATAGCATATTAATTCACTTTTTACTCATCTTTGATGCTCTGATGTCTCAAATATCAGTATTTAATATTTCCTCTAAATGAGAGGGAAGAATTTTTTCCAATTTTCAAGTTAAAAGACTTTTGTTGTGTTTATTGAAGTAAAACTTCTTTAGCGGCGACTAGGGGTAACTCAGTAATTCTAACGGACGTGACGTCATTCTAATGTACCGCGTACCGGAAACAAAACCTGATACAAAATACCTAACACGATTCTGCCTACTAAGTATATTAAATAAAATTAAATCTGTAATTGTATGAATTGACAGCTGGTCAAACAAAATACATTGGTGGTAAATAGTTTAAATTTGTGTATAAAGTGTTTGTTTTAAATATAAATAAACAAAGTGGATTTATTAATGAAGAAAGTGATGAAAAAATATTGAATGAAAATGAGTGAGTACCTACTCTATATGCATACATTTTATTTTTGGTGTGTAATTAAACTATTTATACCTAATTATTTATACCTATTATTTATACCTAGCTATTTTCGTTTTATAGACTTAAAGAGCTAAAAAGAAAAAGAAATTGTGAACGTCAAAGGGCATATTATCAGCGCCAGAAAGATTTGAAGAAAAATGAAAATGAAAAAAAGACGAGACAGCGACATTCATTATGATTTGATTAAGTAAGTTTATATACATACATACATATTATGATAGTAAATAATTGTTTATAGGGAAGCTTTACGTTAAGTAAAGAAGCATGTTGCACATTTTTGTTCATAAAATAATAATATTCGAAATGTTTTAACACTTGCTTATACTTATTTTAGGTTTGGTTAGGTAGCCATAAAGGCCATAAAACCACTAGTCAGGATGGCTGATCTTTTACCAGCAATAACAGATCCTTCGTAGAACTGAAGAAAACAAACCTAACTCAGGATTTTCAATTTTATGGAATATGCTATAAAATGCTACAAAATGAAATGGTTATCTAACTATCGAAGGCTCTTGTGTTGTGTTGTATGACTATAAGTGTAGGATTTTTTTTTGAAGTTATGCTTCTATTCGTACACCCTGTAGAAAAAGATTGTGTAGAGTTAAATGGGAAAAATCATTACATATGTAATGGTGTGAGTAAGAGAGAGACAGAAACACTTATAAGGTATATTGGTCGGTAAAAACAAAGATAAAATATATACCACATGTTATTAGTCATAACTATAAGTCCTTTGAATACCGTTTAAACATTCAGTACATTGAAAAGGGATAGATATACAAAAAACAGTCTGAACTAATGTATGAATATCATAGTGACGGACCACATGATTATTTGACAGATTAATTTATAATTCTGCCACGTAAGTATACATATAAAGTTTAGCATTTTATATTAATAATAATATTCAATAATGAGTATTGTATTGTAGTCTAAAATACCGTCACATGGTTGCAGTAAATTTTGCTCCATGCTTTTAAGGTTGTTGGATACATAAACAGAGTTTTTACCAATAGTCGAGGAAATAAAGCTCCAAAACCTCCGAATTTTGTAACGTAAGATAGATCGGAATTCGGTTTTTTTTTGCATTGGATTCGTTAAAGTATCAGGAAATTTGTCGCTATATTTTATAATGTAAAAATTGATATTGCATATCTGCATTCGAAAAGTACATTCAGACAATAGAGAGAAAACTTACAACTCGGTAAGTATTGCTGAAAATGGGTTCAATTTATATATTCGGGGTTTTTGGAGTCGCTGAACACTAATATCACGATTCCAAAATCTCCGCGGCACTTGGTGTCTAGGGTATTTACCTCTTCTCCTAGGGTTTTATGTAAATTCTGTACGAAATCAGTGCACACTTTGTACTCGGTGGTTTTTTGAATCGCTAAATACGATTATAATAATGGCGATGGTGTTCGAAACACCTGGTGCTTAAGACGGACCTCGTCTCCAGGAATTTTATGCAAATTCGATACAAAAAGAGTGTGCACACGGTACTAGGAGGTTTTTGGAGTCGCTTACCACGAATATCATATAGAAGTATAACTTCTGCCGGCAGTCCCACTGACTGCCACACTAGTTTTTTCGTATCAGAACGCTCTACCTTGTTTTATTGTCAGAACACTACCCTATCAGCACTGACGCGAGACGAAGTGTTGAGGGATCTGGCTGAAATATGTAATAAAGCAAAAGTAGAAGAATTATTTATTTTAAAAGACGAACATAGTAAGAATTTTATAAAATGGTTAGGTAAAGGAATAAAAAGCATGTTATATTGGAGGGGACCCCGTATAAATGTTATAAAAGGAGTTAAAAGAGTAGTAGATAACGACGAAAAACGAATTATACTAAACGATTTTCATTTGCTTCCCACTAGTGGTCACGCTGGTATAAATAGAATGATAAACAATATAAAAAAGTATTCTTTTTGGTCAGGATTAGTTAGAGACGTTAGGGATTTTGTTAAAAAATGTGATAAGTGTCAGAAACAAAAACATTCTAATCATTACACACGGGAGCCGATGGTAATAACTTCAACGGCGAATTACGCATTTCAAAAAGTATATTTAGATATTGTAGGTCCTTTACCAACAGACATTGAAGGGTTTTCGTATATTTTAACGCTGCAATGCGAAGTTACAAAATTTATAGAGTCATATCCTTTAAAGAACAAGGATGCAATATCTGTAGCAAAGGTTTTTGTGGAAAATTTTATCTTGCGATATGGAATTCCACAAGAAATCGCTACGGATAGAGGATCTGAGTTCATCTCTTCCACCATGAGCGAAGTATGCACTCTCTTAAGAATAAAACAAATTTTCTCAACGGCCTACCACCACGAAAGCATTGGTGCATTAGAGAATTCGCATAAAGTTTTAGGTGCATATTTAAGAACACAGACCGAAAATGTTAGTGACACTTTGAGTTCGTGGATTCCGTATTGGTGCTTTTCATATAACACGACAGTTCATAGTGAAACAAAATATACACCCATTGAACTCATTT